>JAHWFO010052152.1:0-12231 GCA_023313115.1 Rhysida immarginata | reverse complement strand
GTGCATTTCTTGACAATGGGCCTTTTTACCCCGAGACCTGAGCGAGACGATACGTCATCCCTATGCGGCACGAAAACGAGGCTCGAGGGAAAGCCGTCTTCAAAGTAAACATTGCTTCAAGGTGAAAAGTGCTTGTAAAACAGTCTGACCAGATAAAAAATCAAAATTTTTCCAGACACTCATTAAAAATATGCTAGATTGTGCTAAATTGGCATCGTAAGAATGCCAAAATTATGCTAAATTTATAAATTTATTATTTTTTCTTTATTACATGTATTTTTCTTACATAAACACAAAATGTGCACACAGAATTTAAAACGAGAATGCAGTTTTTAAGTTTCGTTTTAAGAATAATTCTAACATGTTCTTGAAAAAATACTTTTTTATTTATAATTGCCTTCTTATTATCCTTTTTATGCTTCTTTATGTTCAGAATCAGAACATCAGATAGAATTTTGTTAAGCTCCAGAATTCAAGCATTAAATTTCTGAAAATTACTTACTCCTTTGTTAAGCTCCAGAAGAAAGCAAAGGATACTAATCGAATTAAGTTTAATAAATCTCCTTTAGTTATAAATAAAATAAATTAATAGATTAATAAAAATCACTAATTATATTTTCTGATGAAATTTGTATGTGAACTGACATAGAACTGGGTTTGAAGAACTGGATTGAAGATATTTGATTGTTGAACTTGGATGACCATATGATGCGGCTTGAAAAGCTGGTGTGAAGATATAGTTGATGAAGTTGAAGTATTGGATGAACCTGGTTGTTGGTGGATGATATTCTTGATCTTGTGAAATAATTTGATTTTTATTAATTTATTAATTAATTTTATTTATAATTACTTTATTTAGGACATTAACAATTAAAAAGGAGATTTATTAAACTTAATTATTAATAAATCTCTTATATAATTACTAATCGAAATTCACACATTTGTCCTGACTGAAAATGTTCCTGGGCTGATGAGGTGATTCATAGTATATTAATTTCGGATAATGAACCAGAAAATGTGGACAAGGTTTAACGGGACAATAAGGGAGAAGACAGTTCCACAAAAAATATTTTAATTAAAAAAAATGGTGGAATTGTGTCAGGCGATTCATAATTTTATAAAGTGCTGTTGTTCTGCTGTTCACTATGGTTGATTTTTCTTAAAAATGATAAAATTATGCTGATGAACAGTTATGCTAATCAAGATGCTAAAGGCTTATAATTTATGCCAGTTTAGCATAATTATGCTAGATCTGGCCACACTGTTGTAAACGAAGAAATGAAACACCACTCGATTAGTTTAACAGTTTTGCCAAACATAAATTTTAGTACAGTAACTGAATGGCTGGGAAGATTTAATAACAAGGCATATAACTTTTTTTCAGAATCTTATATTTTTGATTTTGAAAGTAATGTTATGATTAATTATTTTTAAGAGCATGGACTTAAAATATATTCATGTGGAAAATTTATACAGTAATTAAATTAAAACAATTGATTTATTTTTTGGAAAAAATTGAATTTATTATTTTCGTAAAAAAATACTATCATTTTATAAATACTTGACATAATGAAGATTAGCATTATTAATAAGTAATTGCACGTTTATATATTATGCAAACATAAAGTGCTTTTTATTTTTTTATTTATCTTTAATTGTAATTGAACATTTTAATTTAAAATTAAATTGATCTTTATTTAAACACAAAAACCTATTACCACCGAATTAAAAATTTTTCCTTTTTTTTTTATTTAGTATGTAATGGTATGTGATGATAGCAATTTTGTATTTTATGAAATGCAATTGTTATAAAGGCCAAAGCACAAAAAGTTTGTACAAAATTGAACCATAATGTATAAAAAACCGCGACACCACTTCACTTCTTCTTACAGATCATGGGATTTTCTTCCCTGCAGCCTCGGTTTCAATCGCGCATGGGATGACGTAATACAGGAAATCTCGTGAGCAGGCAAAAGGCCCATTAGCACCTATGCCTAATTATAAAACAAAACTCCGAGAAATAAAATTATCGTCCAATCATGGCAATAAAAAAGGCCCTATCACTCAAATAAGCGATGATACCAGAACTGTAAAGACTTCTAATGGTGCACTTGAGTTTGAAACTACATCCATATTTTGTTTAGACTCACTGTCCTCATGTTTGTTTCCTTTATCAGAACTGACCACTGAAAGCTTCTTCTTTGATCGTTTCAGAAAACTGTCCATAATTCTTTGGGAATCCAGAGGCCTTTTCTGGCCAGGCATTGTAAAACACGTTATTTTAATACACAGAACCACTAACACATGTTCCTTCTACCGCATCCACATCACAAATGATGAAACCTACCTTGATGACAAAAGAAACAAGTGAGAGTATAACACTATTGATCGATGCGCAACTAATGCTCCAAGTGGCAGCATTGGGAAACCTTGTGGTGGCGAATTCAAAATTACGAAACAGGCATAAAACTTCGTATTTTGCTTGTGGGCTAGATTGTGGGTCGCTTGCAAGTGTGGATTGGCGGGTTTTTTTATGGGTCGGGTGTAATCCACTCCAACCCTCGTGGGCACATCTCTGAGTATGTCTCTTTTTCCAAAATTGGTCCAGAAATTTCTCTGAACAATGGTTACTGATGAAATTTTTGTATATTCTAGTACACACCATATGGTTTTAATCAAGGCTTTTCTTCACTTATTCCGCCACTTTGAATAACAGTGCCTCTAGTGAGCATTTTGGAAATGGTCGACTTTTTCAGTGTTGCCAAATAAAATTTGGAGAGTTAACCTTTCATGTTAAAGTGAAACCTCCAAATACCAGACACCAATGGGACCATGGATTTTGTCCACTATATAGAGGTGTTCTTTATTTAGAGGGAAAACAAGTTTCCTATCAAAGGGACCAGGACTTGTTAAACTGTTCCTTAATTAGAGGTGTCCTCTGTTAGGTGGTGTCCACTATGGGAGTTTCACTGTATTTTGTTTTTTGTGAAAAAATTCATTACAGCAGTTGTTGGTATATTTCCTTTTTGTATAGTCAAATCGTAAGATCGAGAACCCTGAGTTGAATGATTGATGAGCAAAAAAAGAGGAGTATGGGTGATAATTTCTGGATTGGGAAAGTATGATATTAAGTCATGTCTGAGAATTAGCTCTGCTTTTTTTATTCATCGATCATTCCACTCAGGGCTCTAGATGTTAGGGTTTGGCTATACCATTCATTTTGAATTACCTTGTGTATTTTTAAGTTATTTATTGATATCTTTTTATTTAGATAAATCATCATTTTGAACTTCATTTCTCTGATATGGATATCGGGTTTTGCAAAAGTTCTGTTACACCTGCGGATGCATCGATATCGGGGGGAGGGAGGGTGGAAGCATCCACGGAGCAGGTGCTGTTGAAGACGTGGGCGATACCATAATGTAAACGTATATAGGTGGAATGAAATGCGATTCAGATGCAAGGATGTTGCGATGGAACTTAACAGAATCGAGATCTATGCGCTCTTTCGCGCGGGCCACAATAAGTCTGACATCGCTAAGCATCTCAGCATCAGCCGGATGTCTGCAGAGAGGCTGAAGAAAGGTAAAGACATCAAAGATCGGCCACGTGCAAGCAGACTTCGCGTTATCATTTGTGTGAGTACCAGAAAAGCCTTTGAACGTGACTATACTCTCAAAATGACACAGTTCGCAAAGAAAAAGATTTGTGACCACGGTGTCCAGAGCCATCAAGGAAGAGGGTGGAAAGAGTTTGAGGCGCGTGGCAAGACCTTTGCTGACGAATGGCACGCGAGAAAAACGTCGGGAGCGCTGTCGTCGCCTTCTCATTGCCTTGAAGATCCATGGCAATCGCATTGTCATCTGTTTTGATGAAAAAAACCTTCACGGTCGACCCGCTCGTCAACAAGCAGAAGCTTCGGCCAGGACATCTGAGGTTAGCTACATGACTACAACCAAGCACTCGGCCCAGTGATGATGATGCTCGGTGTCGTGGCATCGAATGGCATGAAAATGCCATCAATCTGATTACAGGCTTACCGTGGCCGACTACAAGGACATCTTGACCAAGAACGTTCTACCCTGGGTGAAAAAGGTGACGAGGAATGCGGACTACGTCTTTCAACAGGACAGTGACCCGGCCCACGGTGCCAAGACCGTTCAAGAGTGGTTGGGGTCGATCATGAAATTCTGGTCGAAGGACTTTTGGCCTCCTCAGATGCCCGACCTCAACTCTCTTGAGTACAGCGTGTGGGCGCATATCGAGAGCAAGGCCTGCAAGATCAGTCACAGCAACGTCGACCAGCTGAAAGCATCTATGAACCCTTGTGGACTGCCATGAAGAAAGACCACTGTCTGTTAAGTACATCCTTAACGTTTGTCGGGCCTTTAGATTGAATCCAGAGTGTATGCTTGCCACTGATGGCGGTTACATCGATTAATATACATTGTATACACACTTATATCAATTCTGACAATAAAAACTGTGTCTAACTGCATCACGGGGATCCTCACATGTGTAACAGAACTTTAGCAAAACCTGGTATGGCTTTTGAACTTTGCTATGAGATCATTCTAAAGGGATTCTTTTGTATATGGAGGGTTATTTCATGTTTAACCCTTTTGCTGCATAAAGCGGATATATCCACACAAAATTACATTATCTCTACCTGCGGAAATCTGATTCATCTCACAGGATTTAAAAAACTTCTTGTTATGCTGCTAAAATGGATAATTCCATCTTCTCAAGAATGAAAATAAAATTTAATTACGCAGTGAAAGGGTTAAGGTAATGAGAAAACACTGTAACCTATTTCTCCACCAACTATTGTTTTCTTTAGAACAAATGTGATGTGATGGGTCTGCAATCACTCGACATCTTAGTTTCCACTGCGAGAGGCTTCTAAGGAGAACAGTGAGGTTGATTTCATTCCACTCCACTTGACAGGCTTTCCATAATCCAGAAAGCGTTCTCGGACGCCTTACATGAAGAGCTCTTTTAAGGAGACCGAATCAACAAAAATCGGGTTATTTGACAGGGATGTCGGAGAATGGGATAACCTTAATCCCAGTTTCCTGCCCATTTGAGCACAATACTGGACAGTCAATTTAGCCATGTGACTGAATGCTTTGTCCTGGTGAATGTACATGTCCTGCACCCTAGGACCATATAATTGTGACGTACTTTAGATCCCATCTTTTTGATAGTCAGATGTCCATTGTAGCCATATCTAGCAATCACCATGAACCCTTTCGGTAAACTCTCTTTACATTGATGCACCCAGTCAGATTGAGTCGTATCAGGCTGTTGTTGATAAATAATTGCCCATATCTTGCCATCTGAGGTGACTGTTCTTCCATTTATCACCTGCCAAATAGGTTCATAAAGTTTTCTGCTGCTGGTTCGCCTCTCAGCAATGTTCCTTGGCAACAGAGCGTAAACTTGGGACCTATGACTGGATTCTAATTCAAATCTTGATAAATAATATGGTTTACCGATGAAACAGAAGTTTGTGTAGGTGGGTTTTCCGTAAGGACTAGCTTTTTCACCTTTCGAATGTTAGCCTTTGTACGGGAAGAACAGGGATGTGCTGTTGATCCATTTGTCTTCTGTGTTTGATAACTTTTATTATACCATCCTTGGAAATAATGAAACCTTTTCTCTTAGACTGTTCCACTATTCTGGAATAAGAGTAACCAGAATGGTTTAATTTTTGAGGGCATTTTGGCAGCAAACATGAAGTTGAAGAACTGAATGATAAGTTCGATTGTTACCGAAGATGTGTAAAATTTCACAAGCCTCATGCATTTCATACTCATGCTACGGTGTTTTAACAATCTGCACCATAAACCTGAAACAACTGTCTGTATATGCATAGTTGTTAATGTATTATATATGTTAATGTATTTATTTGCAATTTATTTAGAATATTTTTCTAACTGGGGGATGTGCTCTTTTCCCTGGTTTTAAAAATCGACTGGAAAAAGAACTGCTCTCTATCCGGCCATTTCGTTCATCTTTTGCTGTCACTCAAGCAGGTCATGAATTTTTTTTTCATCATGTTTCGTTAGATGTTTTGCAACTTGGTCCATTCTGAAATTAAATAACGCATTGCATTTTATTTCCTTTAGCCGATGCAGTCAATGATGCATGGAACGGTGCTCGAGCGTGGGCTTTGAATGACGAATACATTAAAAATTTCACCATCACAAGAGCAGACTATGAAGAAAAAGGGAGCGAATATTTTAAAGAGCACTTTGCATCCAATGTTTATTTTGCTACACCACCTTCGGCTACACCGCAACTACCGCCACCGCTATCTTCACCGGGAAATGTATTTCTAAAAGAATCACCACTGCAACCAGCAAAAGTCATGCCAACCAGTAAATTCATCATTCAGTCTCCATTGTCTAAATTGAAATAGCATTCTCGAATTTATGGCATATTTGCAAGGTGTTATGAAAAATAAACTTATTCAAATAATTGTGTGGAAAATGTTTTAAAGAATCATTAGCTTTATGTAAAAGTACTATCTGCCTTTGCTCATATTGAGCAGTGTTATTTAATTTTTTGTATGTTTTTCATATGTCAAAAATAACACACACACACACACACACACGCACACGTACGTACGTAAATAGAGAAAGAGAGAAACGACCATACAACTATAGGCAATCTGATTGCGAAGTGGAAGACCCAGGGAGCAACAACAGTGCAGCCACGAACTAACAGTCCCAAGAAATAGACAGACAGAGACCATTGAGTGCTTGCTCATGCGACCCGGAGCACTCGCAGTCTTCTGCTGAAATGAATGCTACAGAGTTCAGAAATCTGCTTCCTGTGTTGCTAGCACAATAACCATTTGTTAGGAACTCCGTTCCCTGAGTTTCCATTCATGCTACTGCTCACAAGCCCCTCATCACTGACAACAATTCAGGTGATGTTTGGGAGTGGTGTAAACCTCACAGAAACTGGAGCATTGAATAGCGGAAACGTGTCCTATGGACTGATGAGTCATGGGCCACAGTGGCAATCAGATGGACGAAGTTGAGTTTGGCAGATGCCTGGAAAACGTTTTCTACCTGAGAGTGTGATGCCCAGTGTGAAATTTGCAGGGGGTGGCATGATGGTATGGGCTCTTTTTCATGGTTTGGACTCGGCCAACTTGTTTCTGTTAAAGGAACGATGATAGCTGTTGCTAATCGAGACATCTTGGACAACTGTGCATGCCAACGTTGTGGAAACCGTTCGGAGATGGGCCTTTTCTGTATCAACATGGCAATGCTCCTTGTCGTAAAGCAAGGTCTGTACACGGCTGGTTTCAAGATAACGGGGTTGAAGAAATGAATTGGTTTGCCCAAAGCCCCGATCTCGATCCCATTGAACACCTGTGGGAAGAATTGGAATCTTGACGACGAGCCAGACCATGCCGTTCTTCATCCATGGCTGAATTAACCAATGCTCTGAGGCAGGAATGGAGAGAAATTCCAGCTTCTTACTACCAAAAACTGGTGGAAAGTCTTCCTTGGAGGGTGGAAGCTGTCATTAGAGCAAAAGGGGATGCCTCCGCTTACTAATTACTGTTATTTGAATCCTGCGATGCGGAAATGCTGGTATCCGTAGACTCTTGATCACATAGTGTTACATAGAGTAGCCCAACAAATTTCTGAGACATGGGACTTACTTCTGGATGTGAAAATGAAGTTGGATGACAAATCATAGATGGGGAAACCAGTCAGGTGTTGGCCACATGATTTTGCATCAACCGGAACAGTTAGTCTGAAGAAGCAATGACCAGATAGTGTGCCAGATGAGGTAGGACATCCTTCATCACTTGAGAACGAGCATCATTGTGCAGCAGGATAATTTGGTGCCTGTTTTTCCTCAATTGCATGTTGCAGATTTCGCAGTTACTGTGAGGAACAGTCTGACCTGATGCGAGAAGTCCATTGATTATACGGCACCCCCTTCTGGTCTCACTGAATACACAGCTAAATATTATTGCGGCGAATGTTATTTGGACAACTAATCATTGGTTCAGCGGGGTTAACCAACGATTTTTTTGCGTTTTGTACAGGCCCATTTTTCAACATTGGTTACCTGGTGTTCAGTTGAAGACATGCGCCGTGCTGTATCCGATTTTTTTTTCAGTCAGCTGATCAGGAACCATTTCCCTTTATTTCTGGGTTCTTTCAAGTTCTTTCGATGTCCTATACGCTTGAAAACGTTTTTGGTGCTCCTCATTGTTTAAGTCGAAATCCCTCGTCCTGAACAGTTGGAACCAATGTTGACGTGTTCTTTCGTGGCAGTAGCCTATCTGTAAGTTTCGCAAAAGACCCTGGATGTTTCAGCAGCAGAAACTTCCGACGAAAGAATGGAATATGCGGTGTCTAATGTGCACCTTGTCACGTACCATTTCTGAGCAACATAACTCTTGAAGAAATAAACAAATTTTTCAAATTGCGCACGAATAAAGATCAACTGATTGTTTACCTGCAGATGAAAAATCATTGCATATCATTAAAAGCTGACAACAGCAGACTTGTAGTAGCATTCGTTAACACAGCAATTGTCGCCGTCATGGGCAGAGCAAGTGACCTGTCGGACCTCAAAAAGAGGATGATCATTGGCTATCGGGCCGGGGGGGGGGGAGCAGCAATTCAGAAACGGACACCTTTGTGAACTGCTCTAGGGCTGCCGTTGTGGACGAACCAGACAGTTTCGAGCAACCAAAGAGGTAACTGTGGGGCCCCCCGTGCCATCGATCCTAGAGGTGAGCGTCGGTTACGACGCCTGGCCAAGACCAATCGGCGTGCCACTGTTGAGCAACTGACACAGCAAATGAACAGTGGGACCACTAGGCGTGTCAGCACCAAGACAGAGCAACGATCCCTCTTGAGGTTGGGGCTCCGGAGCAGGCGTATGGTAACAGCACCCATGTTGCTGCTTGTGCATCGCTGAAAACGCCTCCAATTCCCAATGGACTATCGCCATTGGACCTCGACCGAATGGCAAAGGGTTGCTTTTCTGACGAGTCGCGGTTTCTGGTGAACAGAGTGGACGGACGATGGAGAGTTCGCCGGTAAGCATCTGAGAACAGGCATCCTGACACCATCGTTGGCAGATGACAGGCTGGTGGGCGAGGTGTGACTGTTTGGGGGATGTTTTCGTGGTATGGTCTGAGTTCACTGATACCGCTGGAGGGTACACTGAATGCTGTTTGTTACCTGACGATCGTCGACAGTGTTTCCTCAGGGTGATGGCACCTCTCAACAGGACAATGCTCCCTGCCATACTGCCAAAATTGTCCACAACTAGTTCGAGGAGCATGAGGATGAATTCAAGCTACTCGCATGGCCACCAAACTCCCCGGACCTCAACCCCATTGAACATTTATGGGGCCATCTCGATCGCCATGTCTGCAAGCTGGACCCTCTACCACGCACGGTGATAGAATTACGGGATGCACTGATCGCCGAATGGTCCCAAATACCTGCAACAACCTTCCGAGGACTTATTGACTCTCTGCCACGTCGACTAGCTGCTGTGCTTGCTGTCAAAAGTGGATATTCCGGATACTAGCAGGTGGTCATATTAATGTGTCCCGACCCTATATCTCTTATCAACAGAACAACAAAGGCAATTACAGCTTAACTTGCCAACTGCCAAACTTAGGGCATCAAACATGGCAAGACTTCACCTGTGCCATGAGGTGCGAGCAGCAATCCGATTTCTATGGACCAAACGGGTGAATTGCACGGACATTCATCGTGAAATCACTGCTGTATATGGAAATTGAGCGCCAGTGTGATTTTGTTGCACGATAACGCAACACCTTACAAGGCCCGCCAAACGTGCGAACTGCTTCAGCGATTCAAGTGGGAGGGTTGGCAACATCCTCCATACAGTCCCGACTTAGCGCCATGCGACTTTCATCTTTTCGGTAAGCTCAAAACGGAACTCGGTGGACAACGATAAGGAGGTGAAAGCGGCTGTCACCGTGTGGTTACAAAACGCTGGAGGAGATTTCTATGCATCCGGAATCGAAAAGTTGGTTGATTGTTCGGATAAATGTTTAGGGTCTCTTGGGGACTATGTGGAAAAGTGAACCTACATTGTATGCTGCTATAGACGTGTTGCTTTTGTATAGGTGGTGTAATAAATGGCCATACCGTGGAAGTGCAACTTACTTTTTGATCTCCCCTTGTAATAGATCGAGTTGTTCCGTTTGCGTTTTTGGAGGGGGGCGGGGGACAAGAACTTTGGCTTTTCATTTCCTATTTCGGCCTTTTGACCTTTACTTCATTTTGGCCATTTTCCGATTTTTTCTATTCTAATCGAACTTTGACAGCAGACAGAGCCTAATGGGCACCCGGGTTTGTGAACTTGTTTAGAATCAATTGGCTTAGTTTGGAATAAAAATATGAGTGAAGTTCTATTGGAATGTTCAAGGACGGTTTGAAAAGCTTTGCCTCCGTTGCGATAAATTCAGCAATATACGAGATACGGACGTGAAACTGGCATGAAAGGCAGCTTTGACTATCATGACATCTAGCAGCACCCATCTACAGCGACGTACATACTGTAGACTTTCAGTTGAAAGAACGTGCTGTGTTTGAATACCTCACCATAGACATTCATGAAAAGGTTCAGTGTTGGTAAGGAGGATGGATGCGAGCACTGTCAGAAGGTTGGTAAGAAGTGTGAAAGACTGCAATCCGAGCACAAGAAACCTGCATGACCACCCCGCAGTGGACGACCTGTAACAGTTGAAGGAATATCTAAAGGGTCACCGTTAAATCAGTGATGCAGGAGGTGAATGCAGCAGCGCATCCCAGCAGTTCATATTTTCCGTTCTCTTCCATAAATATAAAAGATGCGCTTTAGAGTGATGACATTTTTGAACGTGGAGTTTATTCTACAACAAAAGGTGGAGCTGTAAATATTTTTCTAAAAACGAAGAAATGGCTGGAGCATTCATATTGGCAAATCAAACTCAGTAAGTTTGGCGGAGACCATAGACCGTGGGTTTGACATGTACGTAATTGTAAAAAAATTGTTCGGCTCTAATGAGCCAATTTTGGTTTTAAAGGTTTTGATGCTCCCCCCCCCCCCGATTTTTTTTTTCATTTTCTATTTTATCTTCCTTCTAATGACCAAGTGGGAGGCCTATGCGAATGTGCTTTCAATTTATTTTATATTAAATTGCAAAAAAATAACTTTTTTCCATTTAAATTCTCTCGCTCTTGAACGTTGAAGATGAATGGGATTTCCCCGCGGTGTCATTTCCTTATGCGTTAAGTTTCACAACGGTTACTAAAATAGATTATAGTAACCGTGATTTTACTTTCACTTTTGGTTGCTTTTTCGGAAGAAGCATGGAGAGAGAGAGGAGAATTTCGCCTCACTTCTAGCAGATCCTTAGCAGGGGGAGGGGGGGGGGGAACCGAAAATGTCTCACTTATATTTCCAGAAAACGGAGAAATTAAAAAAAAAAATAACTTGATACTGATGGTCACAATAATTTTAATAACCAACTACTACATGTTTGTAAAATTACAAAAAGGTGTTCAAACTGTTGACTATGAGCAGGAATGCATGCCTCACATCATCTTGTCATTGAATTTTTGACATGGCCAAAACTTTGAAGAATGTGGTGTACGATACTCCTGTAGATCAAGTTGTGACTATCAGTATCAAGTTTTCTAATTTCTCCGCTTTCTGGAAATACATTGAAGAGAGAGATAATATTATGAGGAAGTCTCAGACAACCGTGTTTGACAATTTTTTTTTATGTATCAAGGATTCATTTGCGACCCTAGTTTATTGGCAAAATATATTCAAAATAAGATCCTCTTTTTCGTAAACACACTGTACAAAAACTCTTCATGCTCTTCTGAATTATAATTAGATGCATGGATATATACATGCTATAGCAATAATATTGCGCATTTCCGTAGCTTCCGGGAAAGCAGCTTTTCCAAATTAAAGATCATTAAAAATTATCTACGATCGACAATGAAGCTAATTTATCAGTTATATCAGTGAACAGATTAGGAGCATATTCTTCATCTATTCCTGCTTATATCCATTGAAAATAATAATTATAAATAGAGAATAATAATAAAATAGAGACAGAGAATGAACTAGTTTCAAGGATTATTCCTGTCTTTTTTTCAAAATATACAAGGTGATTATAATTAAAGTCCCTTTGTAAAAATGCTATAAAAA
>JAHWFO010052149.1:0-17599 GCA_023313115.1 Rhysida immarginata | reverse complement strand
TAACTTATACTTCTGAGGTCAAATATCTCGGTGTCTTCCTTGATAGCAAGCTTTCATGGAGAAAACACCTGGAATATTGTTTATTAAGTGCTAAAATGATCTTCTGGACTTGTAGAAGAGTCGTTGGCAAATCATGGGGGCTGAGCCCTAAACTTATTCATTGGGTATATACTAGTGTCATATGTCCAATGATGACTTACGGCTCTGTTGCATGGTGGCCTAGAACACAATTAAAGACAGTCAGGAAAGAACTAGCTAAAGTTCAAAGACTGGCATGTCTTACTATTACAGGTGCAATGAGAACAACTCCGACTAGTGCTTTGGAACTTCTCTTGGACCTGAAACCTATTCACTTGCTGGTTGAAGCAGAGGCTGCAATGACAATTTATCGAATATGCAGCCCTGACAACTGGCATAGGTGTTTAGATAATACAGTATATGATAAACTAAAAAAGGGGGTGTTACGACATCCGGTTTTTCATATGACTGTTGATAGAATGCTTCCGAAATATGATTTCGATAAGCAATATGTTGTCTCCATTCCAACTAGGGAGGAATGGAACACAAAGACGCTTCTGTCATTTAGAGATCACGAAACATGGTTTACGGATGGATCTAAAACGGCGTCTGGATTAGGCGCAGGTATATGTTGCCCTAGGAGGAAAATCCGACGGAGTTTCCCCCTTGGCAAATACTCTACAGTCTTTCAGGCAGAAATTTTTGCAATTATTGCCTGTGGAATAGAGCTGAATACTCAGAAGCTTCGAAGTAAGAAAATATTAATATGTTCTGATAGCCAGGCTGCGTTGCATGCACTTGACAGTGTATGTTACAAATCTAAGCTTGTCTGGGAGTGCCATCGTACCCTCTGTGATCTAGCAATAAACAACAAGGTAAAACTGTGTTGGATTCCTTCTCACAGTGGCTACGAAGGCAATGAAATTGCTGGATTGTCTTGCCAAGGATGGTTCTGTGACTCCATTTGTGGGTCCTGAACCATCTTTGGGACTGTCCCAAAGTCTTATTAAGCTGACTATCCATAATTGTATGGATAGACAGCATTATGATTTGTGGATTAAGGAGTATGGCCAAAGACAAGCCAAGGTACTCAATCCAAAATATCCTGTTTCGAGGAAAGGTGAGCTGTTAAAACTCAAAAGAACTGAAATTAAAAAAGTCGTTGAACTCCTTACAGGTCATTGTCATCTTAACAGACATATGACCTTAATAGGAGTTGCAACTGACGCTACATGCAGGAAGTGTCATGAAGCAGAGGAGAGTTCTACTCATGTTCTCTGTAGTTGTTTAAATCTATCATTTCTTAGATTTAAACATTTAGGGAGTTTCATACTCCAACCGGCAGAAATTCAAAATGTTACTGCCAGGCAGATCTTAAGATTTGCAGATGCATCTGGTCCACTTGTGAGACAAGATTTATAAAGGTTTTTGGGGATAGTACAATAGACCTGAGGTCGCGGTGCTTGGTTTCTTGGTAACCACCCCTTTTAAAATTCAATTCAATTCAAAACCAATAACCATTATCATTATTTTCTCGTGATATTCACTCATTACATGTTGTTACGAGAGGTTTGATATATTACATGGCATGTTTTAGAATTGAAAGTTCCAATGGTACCATATCATGCCATAGGGCACCATTAGGGCACGTGCTACTAAACCAATAACTTATTATTTACACGTGATATTCACTCATGGCACGTTATTACGAGTCGTTTGATCTATTACATGCCATATTTTAGCATTGAAATTTCCAATGGTACCAAATGGTTTCATAGGGCACCATTAGGGCACGTGCTAGTAAACCAATAACCATTATCATTATTTTCTCGTGTTATTCACTCATAGCACCTTGTTACGAGTCGTTTGATATATTACATGCCATATCTTAGCATTGAAAGTTCCAATAGTACCATATGGTTTCATAGGGCACCATTAGGGCACTTGCTACTAAACCAAAAACAATTATCATTATTTTCTCATGATATTCACTCATTACATGTTGTTACGAGTCGTTTGATATATTACATGCCATATCTTAGCATTGAAAGTTCCAATGGTTTCATAGGGCACCATTAGGGCACGTGCTACTAAACTAATAACAATTATTATTTTCTCATGATATTCACTCATTACATGTTGTTACGAGTCGTTTGATATATTACATGCCATGTGTTAGAATTGAAACTTCCAATGGTACCATATCATGCCATAAGGCACCATTAGGGCACGTGCTACTAAACTGTTAACCATTATCATTATTTTCTCGTTGATAGTCACTCATGGCACGTTATTATGAGTCGTTTGATCTATTACATGCCATATCTTAGCATTGAAATTTCCAATGTACCATATGGTTTCATACGGCACCATTAGGGCACGTGCTAGTAAACCAATAACCATTATTATTTTCTCGTGATACTCACTCATGGCACTTTGTTACGAGTCGTTTGATATATTACATGCCATATCTTAGCATTGAAAGTTCCAAGGTTACCATATGGTATCATAGGGCACCATTAGGGCACGTGCTACTAAACCAATAACTATGATCATTATTTACACGTGATATTCACTCATGGCACGTTATTACGAGTCGTTTGCTATATTACATGCCATATCTTAGCATTGAAAGTTCCAATGGTACCACTTGGTACCATTAAAACACGTACTACTAAACAATTCAGACATCACTATATACCGTTATATTCATTCATGAGACATCCTTGCACGTACACGTGCCATTAGACCGATACTTGCTATCACTAGTTACTCTTTTATATTCGTTCATGATATGTTGTGACAATTTGTTTGATATATTACATGCCATATCTTGTTATAGGAAATGTTTAAGAGGGTACCCTCTATTACCATTAAAGCACGTGCTATTAGAGCACGTACTTATTCCTGCTATCTCACGTTCGTTACTTCTGCGTACTCTGTCCCATTTTAATGGATTGATGAAAACA
The DNA here is from genome assembly GCA_023313115.1 of Rhysida immarginata. Taxonomy (NCBI): domain Eukaryota; kingdom Metazoa; phylum Arthropoda; class Chilopoda; order Scolopendromorpha; family Scolopendridae; genus Rhysida; species Rhysida immarginata. The sequence goes on along the minus strand of JAHWFO010052149.1, from coordinate 14,612 downwards.
GACTGTGAAAAAGTTAATTCGTTTTCAAGTTATCGTAATAAATGCTAAGCTCCCTAGGAATAAAAAAATTCTCTTGATTTAGGGACCGAACTGCCCTTTTAATAATCGTCAAACACGTGCATCCTGCACGCACACCATCTCATTAACGTTTAGAGCACGCGCAGAACCGAACCCATGTTCTCAACACGCGTTTTACCAAATGCGAGGATAATTCGTTTCTTCCAGCAATTCAAGACATGATTGAATGAATTGTGAGATTGCAATACATGCAATTCAATACATGCAACGCAATGAATTGTGGGATTGTCTACAGACGGACGGACAGACAGCTGGACAAACCGATCACATAAGCACATATCTGTATATAGAAAATGTGCTAAAAATTAAATTGGGAAAGAAGCAGGTTTTGAACCCACAATCTTTAGCATTGTAAGCTATCGATTTACCCATATGACCACGTTGACTACTTAAATTGCAAACTGTTCGAATTTGTAAATATACATCAATAACCTACAAAACTAAATTTAATTAATTATATCTCGTAAACTTATGCCCATTAGCATGAGTTAATATGCAATACGATAGTCGGAAGGGTGCATAACAACATATTTAAATTTCAGTTAAATCCAAGCTTAACAACCTGGTCCCCCCCTTGTTAGAATATCTTGAAAATGAAGATTTTTTTTCTTACCAAAGGTGTTGAACCTGCTCTTGATGTTGAATTCCTGGAAGACTCTCCTGCAAACATATTATTGACAACGCTCGAGCCTCGCATAATGAAATCGCCGCCGATCTTAGTCAAATTGGCGATTAACCTCAAGTAATCATCAACGAACAAATGAATGGCCTTGTTCATTCGCTGGATGATCACAATGGACATTGGTAAATCAGACATTTCCTTTGACGGATCGCTCGTATTAAATGAAGTCGATGAAGAGGATTGGGATAACGAAGAAGATGGGGATAACGAAGAGGATGGGGATAACGAAGAGGATGAGGATAACGAAGAGGATGGGGGCATTGAAGAAATTTCATGCAATGAAGAAGATGGGGACAACGAAGAGGTTTGGGACGTCGATGAAGTTCTGGACAATGAAGGTGATGAGAACGACGAAGAGGATGGGGATAAAGATGATGAAAACGACGAAGAGGAAGGTGATAATGAAAACGAGGAAGAGGATGGGGATAAAGAAGGCGATGAAAACGACAAAGAGGAAGGGGATAATGAAGACGATGAAAACGACGAAGAGGAAGGGGATAATGAAGACGATGAAAACGAGGAAGAGGACGGAGGCAACGAAGAAGACGGAAATAACGTCATTGAGGAAATTAGAGACAAATTAGCGGATGGGAGCAACGAATCGATATCTGATGCAGGCCCCATGCATAAACCATCAATGCATGTCAATGTAGATACAGTTACGATCATTAGGTAAACTGTACACTTCATTTTCTGTGCTGAAAATAAATTAGATTTGTATTTTTTCAGTATTTTTTCTTTATTATTATTATTATTATTATTATTATTATTATTATTATTATTATTGCAATGAAGAAATGGTTTTATTTTTCTATTCACATGGAGAGATTTGACTGCTATGTTGGTATGAATAATTTTTCAAGAGTTTATATAAGAGATGATCAAATCAAACGTATCTACTTCAAAAATAAGAACTGCAAAAATTAATTTCCTTTTGATTGAAGCCACTTATCACAATGCCTTGCTTCTAACACTCCTTTGGCTGTGAGCAAAACAATTTAATTGCCTCCAGCACCTGTTTGTCCGATGTAAACTTTCAGCTTCGCTGGTCTTTTCAAAGGAATTTTTTTTATTTAAAAAAAGTTGACAAATCTTGTTTAGAGTGATTAGCTGTCACGGCAAGGCGTAGCTCATTCGAAGGCGTAGCTCATTCGAAGGAGACGAGAAGCTCACGTGAGCAGAGAGCCCATCAATGTCATTGGAGAGTGAAGAATGATATCTCCAATGACGCGGAGATTAAGCATCATAGAGGAATTTGAAGAAGTCGATTGGAGTTAGAGAGCCTTAAACCAAATGAGGAGGGCCGAGGAAACGCGCATAAAAAGAAATGGAAGGGGGACAGCGAGGATTCCTGAGATATGATTGGGAATATGTTGAGCATCGGTTCGCCAACCTGGCTGCTGAATCACGGATTTCATTCTCTTCAACGATTACATCTATGGAGAGTGGTCAGGTCTGCTGGTTGTGCATTCTGCGGACTGTTAGCGTTTTACGACTGCTCGTTTGCACAGTCCATCTGGGGTAGTCTTCAACAGCATTCCGGAATGACAAGTTTTTCTTATCAGTCTCTGTGTTTCTTGATATACGACTCAACTGGTAAAGCTCTTCAAGTGTACCTAGCCGTCCCCATTGCCTTCGCTAATAAAGAACTAAGGCTCGCCCGCTTGGATAAATCACGAGGAGAAAGTGGCTGTACAGCTAAGGTCTTTTCTCCTCCTAGAATAGTATCGGCTAGGTCCCCCAATGTTTCAAAGGCGTTATACGTCATCTAAGCGTCTTTGTTTGATCGTCGGAGGAGACCAAGCCTTCCATTTCACCTTCCCGACCAAAGTTTTGAGTCTTTACCGGTCAGAAAATGAGCCTCACACAAAGGCGTTTAAATAAAATGTCGTGCAGTCCTAACGGCACCTGGCATGGGCGCCTAGACGCCTGGAAATGTTCATCAGTACGAGGCGTCTTGTTGAGGCAATACCATCAGCCTTAGCTCCAACAGCATCAGGTTCGCCAGCCAGAGTACACGCCCTCTAAGCAACCACTCACCGAGAAGAATACAGTACGAGTTAGATGGTATGATCTATATTGTTAACGAGGTTTGTAATACCTCGCAACCACCCCGTGAAGCACGATGCTCAGTCTCCACGGAGAAAGCCGAGGAAACTATTAGCCAGCCTATACGCTCAAATTATAATGTTGGGGAATTCGGCTCGGACGTTTGTGATTTGCTCTATAGAAGACAGCTTTTGTGCTATTTCTCCGAACTCCTCAAAGCAAAGCATGTATATTTGAGTAGCCTAATAGCAAAGACGGACATACACCACGAATGTGATTTTGAGAAAAATGCATTTTTTTGTTGTAGCATTGTTTTTTATGTTAAATTAATATATTTTTTTTAAAATTAAGTTTAAAAAATATGTAATTAAATGAATTACCTTTACCACCTACTTTTTTATTTTTTAAATGTGAAAACTGAAGTCCAAAATTGCGATGTCCGCCTTTGCTTCATAATGTGGACTGTGTCTGTGTTTGCATGCAACTCAAGTAGGTTTTAACATTGCGACTCAATGGCAAGTATCACAAAATTTTATTATAATAGGGAGAAATATCAAAACATAAACATTGAATATCCGCCATCTTTTGAGGGCATCGAGACCCATGGCTGTCATGGCTCTGAACTTATCCCATTGTTATACAATAACAAGTCGGGCAAAAACGGCGCACTTCGATGGATAGCAGTATAGGATTGCCTTCCTCTTGCCCTCAAAAAATGGCAGCTGTACCCATCATTCAATGCGAAGATATTTTCCCCTATAATAGAAAATAAAAGATTTTTAAATTACAAAATATTATTGTAACTTTTTTTTTTAAAATTTGTTGAAACATACTTTTTTCAAGTTTTTAAAGAAAATAAACAGTTTTGAAATGTAAAATGAAATAAAATTTTTCATTAATAGTTTTTAATGATCAATGGAGATTCCTATTAGCACCAGTTCATCCTCAATAATGTTGTCATGTAAGCATTCACAATCACCTGTTACTGTATTATCATCAGCAACAAAAGTTTCATCTCTTTCCAGCAACAGATGACACGTTGTAGGTGGCCATCTTGTTCACATGACCAAAATCCTGAGTTCCCATTGGTTTATAAGGATGTGTCTGTGTTTGCTTCAAAACGCTATTTTACATGTCCGTTTTTGTTTTACACATCACACTTTAAACTGAATTTTAAGCCATTTCTAGCCACTTTTGCTTCAAAAGGATAGCGCCATTGAATTCAGTGGGAAAAATACCATGGGAAACCACTCCTAGCTCAAAAAGTCAAAAAATGACTATGTCCGTCTCTGCTTTTAGGCTACTCAATTTATTTGACGGCATCGTCTCGACGCCATGGGTGAATGAGAATCACTCGACAAGCGAAATATTCAACGCATGAGGTGATTGTAAAAAGGAGGTGCCGGCCGTGATTAACAGTCATAACTTTCCGATATATTCTACGTTAATATTAAGTGTGGGCGCTGTATATCTTTAATCCATTCAGCGGGCGTGATGAATTTCTAGATTAATATATTTCCTGAACTGAAATTGCAGACACATTTTGATGAGATTATTTATGGAGTTTTCCCATTCTCTAGAGTCACCTTCCTTCAGGAATAGTGGAAGGATTGCATAATTGAACCCTCTCACATTTTATTTTGGAGCTTTATTTAAGATGAGCTTTTTATTATAGATATTTATTTAATAGAATTACATATTCGTCTAATTTTGTTGGATGTATCTTATGAACCTTGATTTAATTATGTTGTAAGACATATTGTTGATTGGTCTTACTCTATCTCCTAAACAAACTTCAGTTTTGCTCAACGAGAAATCTTCAGACGGGACTCCAAAATAATGAAGTGGAGCTGCAATACGAATTTGACAAAAATGGAAGTCAGAGCGCTGTAAGAAACCGAAACTGAAAGATCCCGAGATGCTTCACGGCGGGGCTTCGGCCATCACCTTCACCGAAGTTTAGAAGGTGATGCTTCGGCGCGGGACTCAAAGAGAGGCAACGAGAGGAGAATCGGGCTGTTGGAAACGTGGGAGACGGTGTTCCGATGAACACACGGCGGGAGCAGAGATTCGAGGTCTCAGCAGAACCGATATCGCTCGAGCGACGGCGTCAAGGAGAGGTCTTCCCGAGTAGAGAGCCTCTATAGGGAGAGAGGCGACAACAGGGTGACTGATTTCTATTGGGCGTTGCAATCACGTGATCCGTGGACGCCATGTTTTGTCGGGATTGTTAATGCGGAAGCTTTTCCCTTGCACTTAAATTTTAATAGTTTAAAAACGACATAAGATTTTTCAACGAAATTTTACAAGTAATTTCATAATACATCGAAGTTCAAGCTGATAAATTTTCAAGTTTTTATAATGCACCAATACAGAGAAAAAAAATAATTTGAAAAAAAAAAACGACACTCACTTTTTTCTCGTTTTCTATGAATCTGAAGGGTGTGTTTCGATCAATGATATGAATAAAAGAACAGATGATGTTCTTTTATTCACATCATTGCTTTCGGTAGACTCACGGACTTAGCGAGAGCTAACTCGTGTCGTAGCCACCGATAAACCACCGTTTTCTTATCGGTGGCTACGCTCGTGTTAACTGTGGCCAGTGAGCTAAAGTCAGAATCGCGACGATCATGCTATCGAAACGCTATGGGGAGGTGTCTTTGTTCAGACGCTGTTTCACTTCGGTTTTCGCTCTTTCTTCCTGCGCTGTATCAGCAAGAGCACATAAGGACAATTACAGCAACAGTTATACTTCGTCCAACAAGAGAAAAACAGGGTGTGTTTCCGGTCTGATATCGACTACTCACTCATCCGCAATGCTTTGTGGGATCTCTCCTTCAGCGGCTGCACAAGTCAATTTGTAATGGCGACGCCTTGCAAAACTCTTCAGCCAAACAAGGAAAAACTATTCCCAGCCAGGCTAGGGAGATTTTTGTGGAACGTATTTTGCTACTTTAAAGGAAAATAGTGATTTAAAAGCTCATCTGCTTTGATAGAAGAAACTTCCAAGGCAACGCAAGTTTCTTTTTCTTGCGTTCGAACAATTGTTCAAGAAGGAAACGAAGCGTCTTCATGTGAAGCTACCAACCCCCTCTCCTCGCTTTTCGACTCCTGGAAAGAAAATGCCCAGGGAATCTCGAACAACGATATATATAAAATTGAGTTAAAAGATAATTTTATGAAGGGTACAACATTTTTAATTATAATTAAAGCAAAGCAACTGAATAATATTAAAGCTTCTGCTGTAATATTATAAAGCGCTTCTTCAATGAGACATGAGACAGAAGTGATTAAGCGCATGAGGCCCCCTTTCTCTGATTGGCTAATTTGAAACTTCCTGTGACACACCCTGTTTTTCTCTTGTTGGATGAACTATAGTGATTAAAAGTATTTGAAATAAAAATACACTGGCGGAAAAAAAAATCCCAACACCACGAAGGACTTGTGCTAGATGAATGAAATTTGGACAGTATATTCAGCTATGGTATTTATTCAATTGATTCAAGTTTCAAGGTTACAACTTATAGGGGCCGCCACCAGCGCCACCCTGTACATGGAAATGAGACATTCCAATGACAGATATAAAGGAGATCAGACGCGCGTCTGTGCAACGCCTCCTAAAGATAAGCCCTGAGCGCGAAAACGTCATACATTATTACATCATCATCCGAAGATACGTTTAATCGCATTTCAGGGCTTATTATTGGTAGTAATGTCTGACGTTTTCGCGCTCAGGCCTTATCTTTAGGAGGCGTTGGTCTGTGTCACTTCAGACACTTGTGGACGTGTGTGATAGAGTAAAACATGCCTCGAAGGCGACTGCGACGTGAATATGGGCAGCTAACCCAATTCGAACGAGGACGTGTAGTGGGCCTTCGAGAGGGTGGACTTTCGTTCCGTGCTATTGCAGAACGCATGGGTCGAGACGTTGCCACTCTGTACAACTGTTGGCAGCAATGGTCCAGGGAAGGCAGGATTACCAGGAGACCAGGATCTGGTCGACCCCCGGCCACTGGAGACAGGGTTGACCGGCTCATCTGTAGAATGGCTGTGGCAAATCGGACAGCATCTGCAGCGGACATTCAGGCTGCTGTGGCACCCAACGTCACTCCACGCACAATTCGGAACCGTCTCCTGGCTAGGAACCTCCACTCCAGGCGTCATGTGGCATGTTTGCCTCTTACCCCTCAACACGATGCGGCACGTCTTCAGTGATGTCAAGCCAGAGCGACTTGGAGGGTAGAATAGAGGTCTATGGTCTTCACGGATGAAAGTCGTTTCTGTCTGGGTCAGAGTGATGGTCGCACAGGAGTCAGGAGGAGGAGTGGGGAAGTCCTATTACCGAGCTGTATCCGTCGTCGGCATACTGGCCCCACCCCTGGCGTTATGGTATGGGGAGGGATTTCCTACAACAGCAGGACCCCCTGGTGGTTATCCCAGTCGCCATGACGGCAAATGTTTACATTCGCATGGTTGTTGAACCCATTGTGCTGCCATTTATGGCTGGTATGCCAGGGGGGCTGTTCCAACAGGATAACGCTCGACCCCGCACTGCCACTGCAACTCAACGTGCCCTTCAGGGTGTCCACATCCTACCATGGCCAGCACGATCACCAGATCTGTCGCCCATCGAGAACGTCTGGGACAAGGTCGGACACCGTGTCAGGGCTCTTCCACAACCAGCAACAACTGTCGCTGATCTGATCATCCAGGTACAGCAGGCATGGAATGCCATACCACAAAATGACATTCGGCATCTCTACGACCGTATGCATGCACGTGTGCAGGCCTGCATAGACCAGCACGGTGACTACAGCGGGTACTAAAGTCCGTGCTTTTCGCCATGTACAGGTGGCGCCCCCTATAAGTTGTAACCTTGAAACTTGAATCAATTGAATAAATACCATAGCTGAATATACTGTCCAAATTTCATTCATCTAGCACAAGTCCTTCGTGGTGTTGGGATTTTTTTTTCCGCCAGTGTATTAAACGCTCCTTAAAATACAAATATAAACGGCTTTATGTACAGACGTACAAATACAAAATTCTCAAATTAAAGTAAAATTAGTTAATTAATAAATAAATTAACATTATTCAGTAATCTTCAACTTAAGTAAATTGAAAGATAAATTCAAGGATATTATGGATATTTTTATGCACATAATGCTGTATAATAAGCAACTGATTTCAACTGTAGCAGTTTCAATTAACGCATTTACTCACGCGGTAGAAAAGGGTTTTTTTTCTCTTTGTTGAAATTTTTTCGGCAAATGTTTTTATCATTGAAAGTTTGCGTTAGTATTTCTTTACGTGTAAGAATTTTTTTTGTATTTTACCTCCCTTATATTCACAGAAAACAAGTAAAAAAGTGAGTGTCGTTTTTTTTTCCAATTATTTTTTTTCTCTGTATTGGTGCATTATATAAATCTGAAAATTTATCAGTTTGAACTTCTATGTATTATGAAATTATTTGTAAAGTTTCGTTGCAAAATCTTACATCGTTTTTAAATTATTAAAATATAAGTACAAGGGAAAAACTTCCGCATTAACAATCCCGACAAAACATGGCGTCCAAATTTCTGTTGTCGCCTCTCTCCCTATAGAGGCTCTCTATTCCCGAGAACCCACGGTCGAGAGCGTGCTAAACGACTCGTACTCCATTCCGCCCACGCTGGGAGCCAGTTCCTGTTTCCAGCTGACAGCAGTTGAGTTAGACTTCTGGACAGAGCAGAGCCACGACGACGAGGGAAAGCAAGTGCTGGAACTTTTACGCACCAAAGTAACAGGTATTTTCCCATCGGGCGTTATTTCTTATTTTCGAAACGGTGTCGGAAGAGTGAGTGAGAGAGGCGGCGGCTGGTTTAAGCGCCGTTAGTTACGATATATGTCTTCGTCTGTGAAAACTCTTCGGTGGCATTTGTTTAAGGACAATTGCTAGCCCGGCAAACTCTGACTCTGTTGGATTTGTGTCTCTCAGTGTTATTTTTGCGACATTTAGAAGTAACGTGTCTCTTATTAATTAACGTTCTTCATTTTGTTTTCTAGAACAGAGGAAGCCATTGTATGCTTAAGAATTTGAAGCTCTTGTCGAAGCTTCACTCTACAGTATTTTTCTATTAAAGAATAGTACAGACTTTTTGATGTATTATTACCAGACGGTGGTTGTGCGTTCACAATGTTAGAGTGTATGCTGTTTGAATTAAGTTTATGGGATTTTTGCTTCTATTCTCTTTTTCGCAATTTATGGAGTTTGTAGCATTAAGAGCAAGGATGCCTTAATTGCTAATTTAAGTCTAGTGTGATTTCCATTTTAGGCTTAGTATTCATTATTAATTTATTTAAAAAGATTAGAATTTTTAGAAAATTTAATGCGGACCGGTTTCTTTGGAGCCTAGCTTGAGCGATTTAATTTAGCAAGTTCTTTATTCTTATTATCGTGCGCTCTGTGTGTATTGGAATTGTATGATTTTTTCAAGGCTTGTCGCACGTTCAATACGCAAACTATTTGTTACCCTTTCGAGTAAAGGATGTGTTGTTAATTAGTATAAGTAATACCAATATTAAATTACTTCTACTCTTCTATAAGTGAATTTTTGATTGCAATAAATTTTTGCCGAGCGGCTTTTCTTTCAATTAAGATATTTGGCTTTAGCAAAGTTTACGCTTTAAAGCACGTGCATAATTATTGTGTTGTATTTGTTTAATTTCAGGAGTTTTCCTAATGCACGTTAAATTCAGATATAGATATTGTTCCCTTTTAAATAAAGGATGCCCATGTTATTAAGTAGCGGAAGAATGGAGCTACTTATTGTTTTCACAATGTCCGTCTGTCTGTCCGTCCGTCCGTCCGTTCGTCCCCTTCATAATTTCCGCATTTTTTGTGGTAGAGGGTTGAAATTCGGAATGTAGCTTACTATGGGCATGTACACCTTCACTATTTAGTTTGGTTTTGATTGGCCCACTGGGGTCGGAGTTTCAAGGGCGAAAATTAGAGGGGACCAAAAAAGTCTACCCGTATTTATGCATATAAAAGAGTGAAATTCGGTATGCAGATTCCTCTAAGCAAGATCAACTTTATTGTAAAATTTGAGCCAAATTGTCCCAATTGGGTCGGAGTTGTGGGGGTGGCAGTCACCTGGTCTTTAGAACTATGACAACATATGGCATGTCATATATCATTCGATCGAAAATGATGAGAAACGAAAAAAGATAGAGCTCTTTTTCATTTTCTAAATACTACGTTTGAAAAAATCAATATTTCGATTAAAAAATGGGAAAGGGGGGGGGGTAGAATTGCGGATAAAAGGGTAAAAATAGACGACCTCAGCGCTTCCGCTACTTTCCTATACCTTTCTCGGGAGGATTAATTTCTTGTTTATTTATAAGGAAGTACCTATAGATACTGAAGTAATTATTCAGTTCACGTTCTCTTTTGTTAAGGAATATTTTTGTTTCTTGTTCAATTTATGTGTAATAAATCAAATTCTTGGTTTTTCACGTACGTTGCCTGCAATGTGTGTCTTCAATATACGAGGGGCGATTGATAAATAAGGTCTCCGTGGCTGTAACTTTTTTATTTGTTAACCGATTTTCAAAATTCTTTTTGTATCTTTGTCCTCACATTTGTCCTCTATGTAATGCACTATTCACTTTTCGACATAGTCCCCATTCCTTTCCAAGCATTGCGCCAACGCGTGACTAGTTGGGTGAACCCGTCGGAGAGGAATTCCGGAGTTGTTGTCGACACCAGGATTGAATGGCAGCGTTGACCTCGCCGTCAGAACCAACTCATGTCCCTTAAGGGGCTCTTTCTTCTTTGGGAAGTGGTGAAAGTCGCAATGTGCAAAGTCTTTCATTTTTGAACTGCAATTTTTCATCTTTGAACTGTAGGCGCTGCAACGCCTCTGGTGTGTGGTACTCGTTTGCGGGCGGACGTTATCGTACTTCAGAAGAGGGTCCAAAGCTGCCATTCAATCCTGGTGTCGACAACAACTCCGGAATTCCTCTCCGACGGGTTAACCCAACTTGTCACGCGTTGGCGCAATGCGTGGAAAGGGATGGGGACTATGTCGAAAAGTGAATAGTGCATTACATAGAGGACAAATGTGAGTATAAGATACAAAAAGAATTTTGAAAATCGGTTAACAAATAAAAATGTTACAGCCATGGAGGCCTTATTTATCAATCGCCCCTCGTAAATTTCCACTGTGCCAGTTTCTGACCGTGACACCCTCGGAGAGGCGACGACTAAACTTTTACTACACCTTCAGTTTGCTGCGTAATTCGATCCGGTCCATCCGGTAAAGTTGACGTTGGTTATCTACACGCATCCGTTCTTCAGAAGTATCACTTGGTCAAGAAATCTTAAAATGATGTGTTAATGCTACGTCCGGATAGTATTACCTAATTATACATGTATTTGTGAATTTCTACTGTATTAAATTTCACGACTTTCAACTCTCAGTAAGATAGCTCTGTTTTTCTATGACTTTTTGACTTAAGACTTGTTACTTTCTATGCCACTGCGTTATTAAAGCTTTTGTTTTTGATTATAGCTTTAGTTACACCTCTTTCTCAACGTGATAGGGGCTCTTTCCATTCAAATTTTTCTAACAATTTTTGATGAAGTGCCGCCGTTCTTTAAATCCTTTCTGCCATTTCTTCAAAATGTTATACCCTATGTAATTGTTCTTATAACTAAAGACATTCGGTGATCAATTTCAATGACTGATGAATACCTTGCTTATAAAAATTTGTTTCACGACACTCGCAGTTAAGCGTGGTTCCCACATGCGTAAAAAAACAACGGCAGATACCACAAGGCAGAAAAATTTTATATCACTTCCTCGTTTCATTGTCGCGAAGATCTAAGTGCAACCTCTCGCTCTACTACCCTAAAGGATAAAAGTTTGGAAATTTTTAATTATTGAAACTATTTGTATTTAAAAAAGTAAAATAATAGTAAAATGGCTAAATAAAGGAAAAAATAATTAGAAAATCGACTTTGTCGTTAATTTTTACGTCTAAAATAATGCTTATTAAAAAGCAAGTTAGTAATAAATTAATTAAACACATAAAAAATTAGTTAAGGCATCGTTATCCAAAGATATAAGGGTTTTAGCATCAAAATGTTACGAGCAGTAGCAGCTCGTGACTATAATAAGTGAGGGACACAAATACAAAGTTTCAGGTTCTTAGGCCTTTTCGTACAAAAGTTATAGCTTGATTTGTATTTGGAGCCTCGCGGCCCCTGTTGAGGCCTCAGGACTATATCAGTTTTAGTGTGTAATAGCTAAAATTTTAAGCAACACATTATAAATATAAAACATTTCAGGTTTCTAAACTTCTGGTTTAAAATTTATAGCTTGATTTGAGATTGAGGCCGCATGCCCCCTGCCAAGAGAGTTATATAATTTAAATAGTTAAATTAGTTAAATTTTTAGATATCACACTATGATCAAACAAAATTTCAGGCCCCTAGCCTTTCCGTTCGAGCACACTAACCTTTCTCAAATGTTATAGCTTCAGTTGTATTTGAGGCCGCCAGGGGCCCCGAGGCCAATACCAGTCTCCTTGTATACTGTCTATAATTTTTAAGTAATGCAATGTAAAAATACAAAACTTCAAGTTCTTAGACCTTTTTATTATTCAAAAGTTATAGCTTGATCAAATCGATTTGTGATTGGGGCCCCAGGGCCCCTGTCGAGACCCAAGAGCTTATACCAATTTTTACTGTACAGGGTCGGGACACATTAATATGACCACCTGCTAGTATCCGAAATATCCACCTTTGGCGGCAAGCACAGCAGCTACTCGACGTGGCAGAGAGTAAATAAGTTCTCCCGGAAGGTGGTTGCAGGTATCTGGGACCATTCGGCGATCAGTACATCCCGTAATTCCATCACCCTGCGTGGTGGAGGGTCCTGTTTGCGGACATGGCGATCGAGATGGTCCCACAAATATAAATGGGGTTGAGGTCCGGGGAGTTTGATGGCCATGGGAGTAGCTTGAATTCATCCTCATGCTCCTCGAACCAGTCGTGGACAATTTTGGCAGTATGGCAGGGAGCACTGTCCTGTTGAAAGGTGCCATCACCCTGAGGAAACACTGTCGACATGAAGGGGTGTACCTGGTCTGCGACGATCGTCAAGTAATGAACAGCATTCAGTGTACCCTCCAGCGGTATCAGTGGACTCAGACCATACCACGAAGCAACCCTTTGCCACTCGGCCGAGGTCCAATGGCGATAGTCCATTGCGAATTGGAGGCGTTTTCGGCGATGTACAGGCGTCAACATGGGTGCTGTTACCATACGCCTGCTCCGGAGCCCCAACCTCAAGAGAGATCGTTGCACTGTCTTGGTGCTGACACGCCTAGTGGCCCCACTGTTCATTTGCTGTGTCAGTTGCTCAACAGTGGCACGCCGATTGGTCTTGGCCAGGCGTCATAACAGACGCTCGCCTCTAGGATCGATGGCCCGTGGGGCCCCACAGTTACCTTTCGGTTGCTCAAAACTGCCTGGTTCGTCCAGTCGCCCTAGAGCAGTTCACAAAGGTGGCCGTTTCTGAAATGCTGCCCCCCTTGGCCCGATAGCCAATGATCATCCCCTTTTGGAGGTCCGACAGGTCACTTGCTCTGCCTATGACGGTGACTACTACACGTCTGCTGTTGTCAGCTTTTAATGATATGCAATGATTTTTCATCTGCATACCATGGTACGTTCCAACATGTTCGAGGAGAGGTGGTCATATTAATGTGTCCCGATCCTGTATATTAGCTAAATTTTAAAGTAATTTTCTAATAGTAAACAAAATTTCAGATATCTAGACCTTTTCGTTTAAAAGTTGTAGCTTTGCTTGTGTTTGGCCTCTGGGGCTCTGCTGGGGCCTATATTACTTTTTTGTATATTTGCAAGATATTTTAGTACCATACTATGAATATACAAAATTTCAGATTCCTAGGCCTTTCCGTTCAGCTTCCTTCCTTTGTATATTGGCTATATTTTTAGTACCGCACTTTCAAACATGTTTCTATATTTTTTGGTACCAAACCAAAATTTCAGGTTTCTAAACCTTTCCGTTCAAAAGTTATAACTTGATTTGTATTTGAGGCCTCGGGGTCTTCTGGCGGCACCCCAGAGGCCTACATCACATTTCTTATATAATTTTAAAGAATAATAATTGGATGTTCTATGAGGATTTTTATACACGTCATACCTGAGATGTTTAAATTATTGATGAAAAATATGAAAGAAAATTCCACAGCCTGGGATCAGAACCAGGAACCTTCTGCTCACCGTGCAGATGCGCCAGCCAATTGCGCCACTGCGGACATGGAAGCATTACGCTATCTACATGCCCTTTGGGCTGGCTGGAGCAGTACCCAGTTCGCAGGCTAGGACTATCTTTCCTACTGGCGTAATAATCGTTAAAGAATAATAATTGGATGTTCTATGAGGATTTTTTTTTTCATAAAATCCTCCAATTATTATTATTATTCTTTAATTTGAAATAAGTCTGGAAATTTGAAATTAAAAATATTTAAATTGTTTAAAATTATTAAATTACTATTCTAAAAATGTGATTAGATTATTGTTGCGTCTACTAACATTATTATCTCATTTTTATGAAAAGCTTAGGAGATAAAAATAAACATTATAATAACAACATGCAACCAATCGCACAAATTGAAAAAGATATCCGAGATTTGATTATTAAAAGGTGGAAAGATAATCAAAAGCAAGTGGAAATAGCTAGATATTTGCATTTAACATCAAGTGCAATCAATAAATTCATTAAAA
>JAHWFO010052142.1:5158-31328 GCA_023313115.1 Rhysida immarginata | reverse complement strand
TCCACTTGGCAAAGCTACTGTAAATCAATGCCGTTGTCAAACAATTTTTGAAAATGAAACATCTCCACTTCATGAGCGTACTATTTAACCATTCCAATGGTTTGAAATATAAACCATTTTTATAACAAAAGTTATAAAATCTTCCCCAAGTTATTAATATTCTTTATTTAAATTATGTTTGTTCTTAAAAATATGGAACAACATAATCAGTGGGGGCGGGCCGTCACATGTGTATCAAGGTTTCGAGATCAGTACACGAGGTTAAGCTCTTGCTTTCATCCCACTGTCACTGATACGCCCTTTTCAGGGCGAGATTCACCTCTTTGTACCGTCTATGTGCTGGTCCCTGGCGATGGAATTAGATTTCCCGTAAACCAGCCCATCAAGACACTCTTCTTACTTCTTCGCTCGCTGTTGGGTCACTGGCGTTGGGATTAACCTCCCCGTAAACCCAGCTTCGAACGAAGATCCTCCAGAGAAACACTGCTGGGTCCCTGGCGCAGAATTACTTTCTCGCAAACCCGACTTTGTTGTTCAACTAGGTGCGTCCTTATAAGGACGGCCCCTCACTTGCGGCACAACACCTAGCTTTAAGATTTTTACTTCTCCACTTCTAGCAACCTTTGGTGCTTCCACATAGCAGTTTCAATATGCCATCGGACGAGTTCTCTCACGAGTTCGTGTACAAAGATGTCATCACCAGGGATAAGCGTTTCGCTGCATTCGATGCCATCCTCACTGAAAAGCAGGAAGCCCAGAAAGACTATATCTGTCAATAACTTATGAAGGAAATTGAAAAAAAATTTCAAGAAGAAAGGTTAGTACTTCTTAAGGAAATTGAATTCATAAAGCTCTAGTAACTAATACAAGGGCGGCCATTCACGATAACGAGCTGCCCCCAGAAATGGAGGAGAGTGTTAGCATGGATATCGGCTCACTTCCCGCTCCATCTGGGATCAAGAACGGTTCCAATCGGAAAAGAAAAACTTCGGACAATGCCTCCTCTGAAGACACCTCCTGGACCGACGAAAAAACTAAGAAATCCAGGAAAGAGACGAGGTTGGACAATTTGAAAACCATCATGAGCATCAACAATGATTTTGAGGCTGCCTGCAGAGATAAACGCCCAAGATGAGGACAAAGAGACTTGACTAAAAAAGACAACCAACAGGTAAGTAAAATTCCTATGTTCCTCCAATTATAATCCGTACGCATAAAAAGCCTGTCAAGGAAATTCTACAAGAGGTTATGAAACACGTGCCTATTGAAAAGATCATAATGCATACTGGTAGAGCTGAAACGGTGAAAGTAAAATGCTTTGACGAAGATACCCACAAGAAGCTAGTCACTGGTATCAAAACCGATGGTATCTTAAAAATCCAGCATCATCAGCTGAAGTCGGAAAAAAGTGCTGAAACTGGTAATCCGCAATGTAGACGTGACATACGATCTTGATGAATTTGCTGAAGATTTAAGAAAAATCAATTACTTTCCAGAAAAAGTAATTAGGATATGGAAATCCAGAGGAAGCATAGACATGCCTATGGTTCTAGTTCTATTGGCTAACACTGACCACAATCAGTCATTGAGAAACGTCTCCCGTATTGGGCCGCTAGCAGTGCTTGTTGAATCTTTTCGGGGAAACAAGAAGCCGCTCCGGTGCTATAACTGTCTTCGTTTCGGGCACACTTCCACGGGGTGCACGGAAGACCCCCGTTGCAACAAGTGTGCAGAAGGGCACCAATCAAGAGATTGCCCCAAAATTAAGGGGCAGGACCCCCCAAAATGTGTAAGATGTAGTGGTCAACACACTTCCAATTATTCAAAGTGTCCAAAATATCCTCAAGTAAGAAGACTCCCAAGTGCTAAAGTGACCCAGGGGAGAACCTATGCTGCAGTAGTTTCAAAACCTGTTGAGGACGGCATCAAGGTCAACGACTTACAAGAAATGTGCAAGCAACTTGGAAGCGTCTGTCACCAGTTTACGATGCTAGGCAGAAGATTCCCACAGATGGCTGGGCTCCTTACGACAAAGAAATAGCAAGATGGACTACCAGCATCATCAAGTGAGTATTAAAGGTGAGCTTAGGTGCATTATATGGAACGCCAGAGGAATACCTCGTAAGCGTGTGGAATTTCACAATTTCTTATTAAAACACGAAATCGATGTGGTCTTCCTCTGTGAATCCCATCTCAGGCCGGGACAGGATTTCAAATTACCTGGATTTAGTGTCTACCGGGGAGAAAGGACGGCTGCAAACGTGACTAGAAACCCTTTTGGCGGAGCTGCAATCATCATTCGTAAAGGCATACAGCACCAAGAGGTAATTTCAAACTTCTACACAGGTATGGAGGCAGCCTCAGTTATTATTAATGATATCGTTCTTGGCGAAGTGAAACTGGTCGCACTCTATAGCTCACCCAAGCACATTTCTATGATCTCGACGAGCTTCTCGCTGGTGATATTCCAGTAATCATTCCTGGCGACCTAAATGCCAAGCATCCAATTTGGAACTCTAAAGTAGTCAATAGCAATAGCGCAATTCTCTACTAGTATTTTCAGACCCAGGATGACGTCATTGCCGCAGGACCAGTGGAGGACACTTACTTTTGTGACCACTCTCCTTCCAGTGATGTTTTGGACATTTCTCTTATGAAAGGCTTCTACAAACCGTTCAACATCTTCACAATCGATGACCTTCCCTCCGACCACAAGCCTGTGGCCTTGATCCTTGATAACGTCAGCATCAAGTACAGGGTAGAAATTAAACATCAGCAAGACTGGAAGCTATTTAAGGACATACTCAAGGGCCAAGACTCTTGTCTCGACGCTGCTCACAGCTTTGATGACATTGATCAAAATGTTGATAACATCACAAAGCGTATCACCAGTGCTGTTATAGCTAGCGCCTGTCCATCAGAAAGCAAACCACCTAATCACCTTGAACTTACCCCAGGTTTCAAACGACTAATCGCTGAAAGGAACCGGATCCGCAGGCTATGGCAGCGTTATCGTGAACCATGGCTCAAAAAAAAGTACAACAGGCTTGTGCGTAAGGTCCATGAAGAAGTCAAAGATCTTCGTGATGCGAGGTGGTATGATCGGCTTAAAAACCTGTCGACCCGCGATAACTCTATCTGGAGCATGGTTAGAGCCTTGCAGATGAAGCAGAAGAATGCCACGATTCCCCCGCTTCTCACCCCAGATGGTGATTATGTCCAAAGTGACCATGACAAAGCTCAAGTCATTGCAAACTTACTGGAGACGCAGTTTGTAACACCTGATATCAACCATCCTGAAAGTCAACTCGTGACCCAGCGTGTGGAAGGCAGCATCACCAGCTTCTTTGATGTCCCCCATCATTCGTCGCAAATCCGGATTCAGACTGGTAAAATCAACTCCATCATATGGAGACTGAAAAAGAAGAAGGCCCCAGGAAACGACAAGGTAAGAAACATTGCACTAAAGAATCTCCCTTAGAATGTTATTGATGACATCACGTCTCTAATTAATGACTGCTGGAGGTTCTCTTACTTCCCGACGTCCTGGAAGCAATCCACTCTCCTTAGTATCCCCAAACAAGGGCTAAATCCAGCTATACTCGGAAGCTACAGGCCTATTAGCCTACTTCCATCTCCAAGGTTCTGGAAAAGACGATCCTCTACAGGTTCCAAGACCACTGTAATGCTAGAAAGCTAGTCCGGCAGGACCAGTTTGGCTTTCGGGCAAATTACTCCTGCCAGCTGCAGTTATGGAGGCTCGTTGAAGACTTGAGTACCCCCCTTAACCTTTCCAGATACTGTGGGCTAGTCTTTCTAGATGTCAGTAAGGCGTTCGATCAAGTATGGCATAAAGGCCTAATCTACAAAATGATCAGAGATGATTTCCTTCCTGATCTGATAGCGATGATCCAGTCTTTTCTTACCAATAGGACGTACCAGGCTAGGGTTGGTGAGAGTCTTTCCTCTCCCCGCGCAGTGAAGGCTGGCGTTCCACAAGGCTCTGTTCTCGGACCTATCCTGTTTAACTATTTTGTGCATGACTTCCCGAAACCCGAAAAGTGCAAACGACACTTCTACGCAGACGACACTGCTATTATGACATGGGCGCACAAGCCATCCCTTGTTATCACTCGACTACAAAATGCCCTGAAGAGTTTTGAAAAATGGTTTAACTGCTGGCGACTGAACCTGAACGTAGGGAAGTGCAAAGGAATGTACTGTAACAAAAAATACAACCGCCCTCCGGAATCTCTCGTCTTATTCAACAGGAAACTCGACTGGGTTGATAATTACAAGTACCTTGTTGTTGTCATAGACTCAAGGCTCTCGTGGAATCCCCACCTAACGTGCGCCCTGAACAAAGCGAAAAAGGCTAAATACAGCCTCTTAGCTCTCCTGGGACGCAACAGCTCCCTCAGCATTGACAATAAGCTTCTCCTTTACAAAACAATCGTTAGAACTATCCTGCTGTATGGCATGCCAGCGTGGCAACTATCTCCAGAAGGAGTTGGAAGGAGCTCCAATCTTTTCAGAACGTCACATTGAGGACTAGTGCCCAACTGGATAGAAGAACCGCGAAAAATCAAACAATCCATGGTGACTTCAACATGACTCATATTGGGAAATACATCCAGGACCTACTCAAGAATATGATCCTGAAGATCGAGAACCATGACAACGACTTGGTGAAGGGGATCCTGAGGCACTCAATGGAGATGAAGTGGCATACTAGGTACCGAAAGCCTAGACACGGATGTAAATTTTGAGGACATTGGCAACGTTACCTTCCCGGAATACTGGAAGTTGTGATACTCTATTTACCCCGCGGTTTGATGGTTTTGTTTTGAATTGCTTTGCTTAGCTTCGTTTTGTCTCGTCTGGCAATTGTCAATCTTATTTTGTGTTTGCATAATGTGGAGGACCTGTAGGGTTGGCCAGGCTTCTTGCCTATTTCAGTGTATTTCCTATGGCGTTATACTCTGGATTGATGAGCCTACTGAAAGCGTTGCTTTCGTCCCATCTGAACACATGTTCACTCCACTGTTCGATTGTCGATTGTCTTGTTGTGTATCCTGAAGAAGACGGGAATAAATGGCGAAACTAGTCGATAATTCTGTTGTCCACCTTTTATACTGTAAAGCCACCACTCACTTCGTTAGTAAGAACAGTATTATAATCCCTACTCTCTCCGATAAAACTGCTGGTATGAGCACTGTTCTTCGACTGCACAGAAGTATGCCACCCTTATTACAACAAGTGCTTTTTCGCTTGTTGTAATCAATGAAAATTGGATTGTCAGCCTTGTGTGATGACGCAGTGACCAGGCATTGTTTTTTAGATAGCGTTGCACTACATCACATAGTATTTTTAAAATTCCATCAGTTTTCGTGACGTATTTTAAATATGAATTTTTTCTTTTAGATATCTAAGTTTTTACAGCCGAATAAAATGCATTAATGCCAGACATGGGTCATTTACTTTTTTCATAAATTTTAATTTAAATCTTAAATATCCTTATTTTGTGCTTAAATTTATTTTTGCAAGACGTCACCAAATCCATCTGTTGGCATGATGTGTCAAAATCAGTGCCACGAATTGTTTATATCGCGTCGGCTTTCGTTAAAATTACAAACGTAGGGCCTATACAGAGGACGGAGCGAAAAATATAGCGAATCCTGTGGGATGGATAAAATTATGTGTTTTTGTGGTTTCGCCAACTGACTTCCTTTCAAGTCTATGGAGTTTTGATTGTGTTTAAGCAATTTGTGACGTCAAAGTTTGACTGACGTCAGAATTTAAAGAACTATTTGAGGTAATGCTATTCTCCCGTTAATGCTCGTAATATTTTGAAGCCATAAGTTTTGAAAGAAATGACCTAGAGGATTCAAATTTTCTACACACGTAGGATCCTATACAAAGGATAGTGGAAAAAAATATAGCGACCCATCTTGGGTGGCCAGGGGCCCCTCAGGGGCCACTTGTATGAAATTCATGGATTTTTTTTAATCTTTTGAACGGAAAGGTCTAGAAACCTGAAATTTTGTATATTCCTATTGTGGCACTAAAATTACTGCAAATATAAAAAAAAAGGAAATTTTTATATTTATAATGTATTGCCTAAAATTTTAACTATTACGCACTAAAATTGATATAATCCTCTGAGGCCTCGGCAAGGGTCACGAGGCTAGAATACAAAACGAGAGCTATCTTTTGTACAAAAAGGCTTAAGTACCTAAAATTTTGTATTTGTGCCCCTCCACTTACTCTAGTCACGGCCGCTACTACTAATGACATTTTATCGTTAAATAACGATGCCTTAGCTAATTTTTTTCGTTTGTTGAAAACAATGAAGATTGGATTGTTGCTCGATCTACTTTGGTCGTGCGACTTTAAGTGCCCCGGCCTGTCTTTCTAGTTGGCTTTGTTATACTCCCACCACTGATTTTTAATAAAACTGACATGCTTTGCATACATAGGGGATAGGTTTTCTAAATATCACAATAGCGGTTTTGGGTTTCAAGGATAAATATAATCTGTCCTAGCTCTCGGACTATATACTTCAAAACTAGTAATCTACAGAGTCATCCACATTTCAGTAGACTTTTTAAAACTTTGAAATTGTTAAACTATTTACAATAAAGCGATGCGGTTTCTACAAAAATGCTCAAAAACACGAGGGATTTTATTTATAATAAAAAAATTTTTGTATATTAGTTGGAGTTCTAAATTCGTCTTAAATTCGATTTCTTGGATCTTCAAAAATCGCTTGTGTGTAAGCGTTTCTTTAGGCAACATCTAAATAACATCCTTAGAGCCAAGATAATGCTTAATTAGCTCAACTGCTTGTTTCACGCATGTTAAGACCGTACTCTGTATGAAACTCCAGCTACACCTTTAGTCAAAAATTTAAATTTAAATAATATATTTCATCTCCTCCCTTATACTTAATTCTCTAAAGCGTCCGTCTGTCTGTCTGCTGTCACACTGAGTGAGTTATCAGCGCACAGCGTAAACCGTATGGCCTAAAAACTTGAAATTTTGCACTAAGGTTCTGTACAAAATGTAAGTGAGCACTAACAAGGGGTTTTTGGAAATCAATCCCTATAGGGGGGAAAGGGAGGTTGAACGTTTGTTAACACATTAACTGGTGTGGCATTTTATACTTGGAGGGTAGCCCAGTTGTCTTGCCTTGCTAATGCAATGGCGGAGTTAAACAACCTTGGGTGCGGTTAATCAAAGGTTTCTGTGACCACCTGGCAATGTCCATCGCGCTCTGTGCTTCGGAGGGCACGTTAAACCGACAGTCTCGGTTGCTACGGTTTCCTGTAGCAGTCGTTACTGGGATAGTACAATAGACTCAGAGGATTGCAGGGCTCAGGTTTCTACTATAAACACTTCGATTTCTAGTATAACCACTTTGGTTTTATTTTGACCACCCTTTACAATTCATTCACCATCCATTCTATACTTAACACATTACCTGGTGTTCCACTATATACTTAACGTATTAACAAGTGTGGCACTACATAAGTAACTGTAATAACCTGTTTTAAGGAGAGGGTAAAGAATTGTGGAGTGTGCTATCCATGAAGCGCGATATTTCTACCATGATCTACTTAAAACTTTCCTAGGGTCTATCGGAATTACCAGAAAAAATATCATCAAAATTGGTTTAGCCTTTTTGAAATGCATAAAAAACTGTGAGACTAAGAGAAATACCGAGAATTTTATATACACTGGTATATACAAGAATTATGACCAGCACCCTGTTAAGGCACACGCAAGGTTCGCCTCAACAACGTTTAAAAATGGCGAAATTTACATAACAGGCTGAGAAATCTTTAAAGCTGGTGCATCAAAGCTTTAGAGCAGTTGCACGTTCCTCAAGATAGGTAAACGTGACATCTAAAAATGATGATAATAAGCTATTGCAGCAAGCGTGACACTATCCCCGAAACGGCGCGGATTCTGAACTGTTCACGGTCCGCTGTAGTGAAGGTTTTCAAAGAGTGGACAGCAGGGACAGAAATCGCGTCCCTACGCCATCACTTTAAAGCGTCACAAGCCATCGACCAACAGGATGAGTGGCGTCTAGGACGACCATAAAAGGTGACAGGAAAGCCAGAGTACATCAACTGATCACTAGTTTCAAAAGTGTTGCCAACAGATGTGTATCCGATATTACCATCGAGCGCACCCCACTCCGGATGGGACTGAACATTCGACACATGGTTGCTGCACCCATGTTCACCAGGGGTCATCATAAATGACGCTAGACGTGGACCATTGGACCACAGACGAGTGAGCTAAGGACGCCCTCTCTGACGAGTCAAGGTTTTTGCTCCATATGATTGACGTGCAATGGTGAGTGCCATGAATAGAGACTGCAGGAGGCTATTGTGACCCGGAAAAAGGTTGGTGAATTTGTGTGTGTGGGGATCTTCTGTTGGGGGCATTTAGGTCCAATAATTCGTTTAAAGGGAATTTTGAATATCTGTGGCTATCTGTCAAACGTATCGGACCAGGTTCACTCGCACATGCTCACGTTGTTGCCCCAATGTGATGGTGTGTTCCAGCAGAGCAATGCCCCAAGCAACAAGGCACATTTCCTTCCAGATTGGTTCTATGAACACTCTCCTGAATTTTGAGTGCTCTTTGGCCCACTAATTCTCCAGACATCAATCCAATCGAACATCTGTGGGAGCATCTTGATCGCCATGTTCGGCACCTGGCCCTCCACCTATAACAAACTGTGGACAACGTTTCAAGTGGAATGGACTGTCTACCATGGGATGCATACCGCGCACTTCTTTCGTCCTTGCCACGACGCCTAGCAGTAGTTATAGCAGTAAAGGGTGACTACTCCCATCACAAATCGGGAGGTCATAAACCAAGGATGTGACATCGTATATACATTACAATAAAAGACGTTTTTTTTGGGCACATTGGCATCTTCCATGAACACAATGGGACATCTCATACATGCAAAAATCGAGGATCACCCTGTTATAAAATTTATTTTTCCTCAGGCTTTCTAATTTCCTGGCCATAATTTAAAGTTTCACGTAATGGTTGCCAGCATACGGTTGGAAGGGTCTTCCTCCTCTGAGAATCAGTGAGAAGGCGTCGGGAATTTTAACAAAACATATAATTCCTCTCCTTTGTCTTTTTCATAGAATTGACAATTATAAAAATTTACCATTTTCTTGAAAAGCATTAAAAAGGAGCAGTAAATGGAAGTAATGGAGAGTTAGCAGAATACTAAGGAACAGTGGAAAGGTAGCAAAGGAAGCAGCCCCTTCACTTAGTGCTGTATCAATTTTCCCAGCACACTGCTTCAACTAAACATAGTGATGAGTGACCCTCTGGCCGGCGATGCAAATGTGTTAACAGGAAAAACTGCGACTGCCAGATCACACCTTGTGCTGAATGCACCAGCTTTGCTTCAAGATTTCGAGAGCCGAATGAAAATTGCAACAGTTTACCAATTAGAAGAATTGATGAAAAAATACGCGAATACATTCGAACGAAGAACCTCGACTGTCATGGTCGACGCCTCTATCAATTAGGCTATCACAGACTCTTGAACTACCATTCTGTCACTAAGTGTCTTAATGAACGAAAGCCCAATGGGACGTGGGCACCAGTTCACAGATCGTGAATTTCTCGATCCAAACCATCAGAAAAATGGTTGGACACACAATAAGGAATAAAGAAATTGAACTGGAGCATAGTCCAAACATGAGGTAAAGACTACTTGGATTTTTCTAATTTCTATTTTATTTTCTAATTAATATTTTTTTCCTGATATTTGGAGTCTACTACAGTTTAATTTCATTATTTCCTAACAGTTTATCAATTGTTGGAAATGCAGAGAACACAGACACAAGTGATCATGTCATCCATCGCCACCCAAGAAGGGAATTTTGAAGTTGTTGAATTTTGGATAAACAAATGAATTCTTAAAGATCAGATCTCAAAAAATAGGAGAACTAGAGCTATAGCCAGAGCTGAAAAAGCATCAGATCAAACTTTAGTTTCATTTACATTCTTTATCCTCCTGTTTTCGCAGCCATACACATTATTCCACAGAATGTTTCTCCTGAACTATGGTAAACTCACTCAAGCTATACACGACATTCCAACACGAACAGGGAAGAACTGTTAGAGAGCCATCCATTAGGAACATTATAAAATATTTTTTTCTGTTTTTCTTATTGAATTTTCATTTCTAAGCTTTAATTTCTAAGCTTTCTAATGTGTATTCCCATTCAGATATTGCAAACTTTTATCATAAAAGAGCCCGAGCAACGCCGGGTATATCAGCTAGTTATAAACAAATATCCCTCGTTTTTCTGAACAATTCTGTGCAAACTGCATGGATTTATTTTAATAGTTTAATAATTATAAGGTTTTAAAAAGTCTACTGATTTTTGGATCACCTGGTATATAAAATATACATGGAGAAAAATTAGAAATTTAAAAAGAAAATTGACAAAGCAAAATTTTATATACAAAAATGTCACATTATAAAATTGTTTTGCGATAGGTTCCTAATTTGCAAATCAACTTTGGATCCCATTTTTCTGAATTTTGAGTTTTTTCATGTAGTTGAATTTCTGGTTTAGCCATTGCTTAACCTTTTTATTAAAATTATGTAGACTGTTTTTTCTTATGTTTCTGCTCGTATATATAGCGGATATATAAATTTCTAATACAACAGTATTGAAAATTTAAGAAGTTTGTAAAAATCATAGAAAAGATGCAGCAGACCAGGTTTGAGAAATACTAGAAAGAATATCTTTCGCCTTAACATTTATTTGTATTTCTAAGAGATATGTGTGAAATCAAAGGAATATTAAAAATATCTTAGTTTAATAATAATTATACCTGCGAATTTGGAAGATGTCATATTTTGTATGTATGTAAATAGAATTTATATAATTTCTTATATTAGAATGAAGTTAAAACACTTCCTGAAATGTTCTGCCGTTTTAAAACTTATTGCATTTTGTGTCTACGTAATTCTTTTAGAAACAATTTATGTCTCTTGCACATTCACGCTATTGTTGCATCATTAACAATGAAACATTGATTTTAAAAAATTATCAAAGGCGTGTTAGAACGTTACAAGGCGTGTTTCCGAGGCCTGCGAAATAAAAAGACCTGGAAGCGAAAAAAATCATCTGACCAACTGGGTCCTAGCAAAAATCCAATCTTCACTGTCTCCATCTTGGATGTTAACAATCAGTGTTTTTCTTTTTTTGGAATCAATAAAAGTTTAATTGTTACTAGCACCATAGTCTTTTAATCCGCTGGTCTGTGCACAGCATTGATTTAGTCCAATAATTGGATTGCTGTATTTACTGAAAAGTAGAGCTCCTGTAAGTAAAACGAGTAATGACAGGCCGCTATTTTGAGGGTATATAAAGCCAAGTATATTGTTAACCTATGGCAAAAACGGCAAATTTGATTGGACTTTTGTAATTATGGGGAAAAAAATTCTGTTTCTAAATATTTATAGAAATTCATTATCAAATGAAAATTGTTAAAAAATAATTTTTGTAGGTGTGAGATGGATTTCTTTCGAAAAATTCCAATGAGAAAACTGCTGCTTTTTGAACATAAGTTTGCTCAGTTACATAATCAGTAACTCCATACAAATGCTTACTCTGTAATTTTTTTTATTTTGAAAGCAATAGCTATTACAAATTGTTAAATTTGCATTTCTGTTAAATATTTTCTTCTTATTCGTTTTTGGCTATCCAGAGACCACATGAATTAACAGTGTTAGTTGAAATTTAAGAGAAGAGAATCTGTATATATACCTGATTAAATTTGAAACTGGAATTGTTAGTTCCAGAGTATGGATGAAAATGATGAAAAGATGACAAAGAAAAGGGACAAACACAAACATCCATGCCCTCGGCTGGATTCGAACCCGCGACTCGTTGGTTTCGACATGCGCCCTAACGCTCTCGGCCACCAAGCAAACTTCTTAAATATTTTATTAAAATTTATTTTAAAAATTCATTTCAACAAAAAATAAGATTTCATAAAGAGATATATCAATAAAGAAATGAGAAATCTGATATTTTTAATTTTACCGTTTTAACCATTTTAACATCATAAAAATTCATTCTTTGGATGGATGGATGGATTTTCAGCCTGCATCTCCCCTTTATCCAGGAGACTAGCTGTTTGGGATGAAAGGATGATGGTGAAATAGACAAACACAAACATGCCCTCGGCGGGATTCGAACCCGCGACTCGCTGGTTACGAGAGCGACAAGACCTGCACCTCAACGCTCTCGGCCACCGAGCCGGCTAAAAAAAAATTCATTCTTTACGACGATCGTGAATACCTGGAAATACTGAGAGCATCCATTTTGTGGGTCTTCACGTGATTTAATAAAAGACTCTAATTGGCTGAATACTCTTTCCATAGAAGAGAATGAAGTGTCATTACTCGTTTTACTTACAAGGACTCTACTGAAATGTCATTTTTTGCCCCCTCTCTTGAATGAATATGGCTACAGCTCAAATATAACAATGCATTTTAACGATCGCACAACGTAACAAAACTGTCAGGTAATGTTACGTCTTGTTGCTGAACAAGTAATACAATGGAAAATGGCAGAAGCTCGATGACAATGAATATCTATAGACCGTGATCAATACCAATTGTGATTGGATGGATTTACGCTATTGTTTAAAATGCTACCATTGTTAGAAATAGTTAATAAATACAAATGAAAAATAAAATAATAATTAACAAATAACAAAATAATAAATATAAAAGTATAATCAAAATAAAACTAAAAAATCAAATAAAGAGCTGACGTTTTGGATAGAGCAGGGGTGACCAACCTGCGGCCCGCGGGCCAAATGCGGCCCACCAAAAGAATTTATGCGGCCCGCGAAATGAACTATTTACTGTAAAATTTATTAACAAGTAAGATTGTACGTGGTTAATGTTTCATAGAATATTTGAATGTGATTTGAATTACGAATGGTTGGCCCCCTGAAAACCTTCAGAAATTTATTTTGGCCCGAGACAAAAAAAGGTTGGTCACCCCTGGGATAGAGCCTATCCTTTATCAAAGCAAAAAAGTTATGAAATTAGTACTAACGGACGGGTTTATATATAGTTTGCATGGGGAATAGTAAGGCGTTATTGGCTGACAAACAAGAGAACAAATGAGATTAATTAGACGAACTGTTGGGATAGGACAAGACGGAGGACGAATAGGAAATAATAAGGGGGCGGCGAAAAAAATGTAATAGGATGAAACATATGAAAGTGAAATTATAAAAACGTTTAGGAATGATAGGGTGCCTAGCAAAAAGATTACGTAAAATTATTCCGGATTATTAGTAGACAAAAAAGGGGGCTGTCATGAAAGAATATTATTGACATTGTTCAAAAGTATCGATTTTATGATTCCCTGACTGTACTCGGTTTAAAAAATAAAAATTCCCTGACCATTCCCAGTGGCTAGTCACCCTGTAAAAAGTCCCACATGTAAGAGCAACGGATTAAAAGTAAAAAAATATGAAAGGACATTGAAGAACATTAAAAAGAAGAAATAAAAGATAAGAAAGAAGAAAAAAAGAAGAAAAGGCCCCATAGGGCTTGCGACAAATTAAGGAATAGCTGAAGTTGGAAGGGGACATGGGAAAGGTAATGAGGGGATGGTGCCTTTGCTAAGGTTAATGCCATTAGGGGTGAGGGAATTAAATTTCCAAATAAAAAAAGACTCATTAAGAATTAGAGCACGCGCAGAACCAAACCCATGTTCTCAACACGCGTTTTACTAAATGCGAGGATAAATCGTTTCTTCCAGCAATTCAAGACATGATTGAACAAGACATGCAATTCAATACATGCAACGCAATGAATTGTGGGATTGTCTACAGACGGACGGACGGACGGCTGGACAAACCGATCACATAAGCACATTTCTATATATGGAAAATGTGCCAAAAAACTTTTAGGAACTGATAAGTAAGTAAAACGTAGCATAAACCACCCCAAGGGAAGATTTGTGAAATACTATAAACATTATTTATAGTTTGGATTGTTGCTAGACCCCCGATGATCAGATGACTTTTTCGCTTCCAGGCCTTGTTATCTTGCTGGCCTCGCTGCCAATGAGAGACAGGCCAGGGCACTCAAAAATTACATGATCATCGGGGTCCGGGCAACAATCTATCATTCATTGTTTCCAGCAAACGAAAAATTACTGATTGTTAAAATCCAAGATGAAGACAATGATGGTTAAATTGTTGGTTAGATCCGGATGATCATGTGAATTTTTCAGTGCCCTGGCCTGTTTCTCGTTGACCTCGCTGGGTGGCCAAGGCCAACGAAAAATACAAGGCCTTGACGCGGACGTCACCTGATACCAGTCCGACCAACAATAAAATTTTCATTGTTTCAACAAACGAAAAAATACTGATTGTTAAAAAGCAAGATAGAAAGACAGGCTGGGACACTAAAAAGTCACATGACCAAAGTAGATCTAGCAGCAATCCAATCTTCATCCTAACAAACGAAAAAGCACTGATTGTTGAAATCCAACATAAAAACAATGAAGATTGGATTGTTGCTAGATCTAATTTGTTCATGTGACTTTTTAGTGCCCCGGCCTGTCTTTTTCGTTGGCTACGCCGGGTGGTTATATGAATAAATTCGACTACTCAGAGCCTTCTAGCGTCCAATCTAATTAACCGATTTTGAAGCTAATTCTAAATATAGGCTATTCATACAATGAGAAATAGAATTCTGGAAGAAAAAAAATTTCTGCAAATTTTCACCAATAGGATTTGGCGCTGTAGAATGACAAATGGAGATTTTAAACTAGTTTTATTGTTTTAAACAACCACACAAGGTTCACTATGTCTGCCCCCTATGTCAATGACATGTTGGAAACGTAGCACAGCATGATCAATTATCGCATGAAGCGTTTCCCAGGGAATGTCTGGGACATGTCGTCAAAAGCTGGCTTTCAGCTCAGACATAGATCGTATGCTTTGTTGATAACCTGATCAACCAAATATCAACGAGCCCAAAAGCGCACGGGTTCAAATCCAGCGAACGTGGAGGCCACTCATCTAGGAAATTTCTAGAGAGCACCCGATCATCTCTAAAGTTGGCACGAAGCAGTTCCCTTACTTGTTGACCAATATCAGGAGGAGCTCCATCTTGCATGAAGATGTTGGTTTCCAAGCATCGTCGTTCTCGAATCACATGTGGTGAAAGAAGTTCATAATACCATGCACTTATCAAAAACAGAGGGACTTAAAATAAAATCAGTCATGTATACAGAAAATAATTGCTTTTCATGCGAGACATGGGGGAGCGAGGCACCCAAAAATGGCAGTTGTGCGTGTTCACCTCTCCTTTTTTGCGTGTAATGTTTTTCGTCTGACCATAGAATGTTCCACGGCCACAGGTTATCAACAATTATCCTCGCCAGAAAGCGATAAGCAAAGTCAGCGCGTTAAAAATGATCTTCAAGTTTTAGCTGTTGTGCCACATAAGTCCAGTACGGGTTTAATGAAGAATGGACCACAAAACCTTTCACACCGTGGCCCATGGGATGGACAATTCGCGTGCTGTAGCTCCAGCACTTGTTGCAAAATGTTGAGAAGTGGAAGCTCTGTCCACCACGGCAACAGTTGATTCAAACTTCCTTATCAGTTTTCGCAACCTGTATAGGATATGGGCCTTTTTTGCAGCCTTTTTAGATGTCGATATGCTCGCAATGTAGCTAGACAACTGCTATCTATTATTCTGGGAAAACATGTTTACCTGCATTACGCTTTTTTTCTTGCTTAAAATCATAATCTTTCTTGAAAGCTTTTCAGTAAACATAATGTAATGAATGGCTCAATCATTCCATTCTGAGTACGTTGACTTTCTAATTTGAATAAACTTTTGCTAAGAAGACCGATATTGAGAATGAGCATATACTATAATTAAACAAAAAACATTGCTTGCTTATTAAAACAATAAAACCAGTTGAAAAATAACACTAATTTGTCTTTATTTTTTATTATATTTACCCATTCTTGGCCTACTTTTTATTCTGTTTTTTTTTCTTTTTTTTTTGTCTTTTTGACGAATCGGCTTTTGAGAGCCCATGATCGCTCCTGCTTGATTTCCATCATATAGACTCACTTACCATAAGTCATGGCACCACTGCCTAATAACTTATTGGCCCAGATACCGGCGTCTACCATAAGAAAGTCTGCCAGTCTCCGCCTTTTTCAGACATATCAAGCCATTGGAAGTATGCAAAAGAGAAAATTTGCTTTGTGGACCTAAAAAAAGCATATGAGAGAATTCCTCGGGAGAAGCTCTGGCAAGTGTTGCAAGAGTATGGAGTGGATGGGTAACTACTGGTTGCTATCTTGTCTCTGTACGAAAGCTCTGAGATGTGTGTCCGGATAAATGGCATTAAGTCAAGACCATTTATCGCGGGTGCTGGACTCCGCCAAGGGTGCATACGGTCTCCCTTCTTGTTCATTATGTTTATAAACAGGATAGACAGGGACAAACGAGGCGATGAGCGTGTTTGTGTGGCCGACTACCTGGTGGATCGGGTGCTGTTTGCTGCCGACCTTGTCCTCCTTGGGTCTTCTTGCACGAACTTTCCGCATGCACTAGACTGGTTTGCAGCCAAATGTGAAGATGCTGGGATGAAGATCAGTGTGGCTAAAACCGAGGTTCTGGCCCTTTCAAGACAGCCTCTTAGTGCGCTCTCCATGTTAGGGGAGCCTCGTTGAGACAGGTGGAGATTGCATTCACTAGAGATGGACGGCAGGAAGAAGAATTGGATGCTCGGAACGGTGCAGCAAGCTGTGTCAGACGTGAACTATGGCGATCTGTAGTAACGAAACGAGAGGTGATTAACAAAGCTAAGCTCTTTGTCTTCAAATCTCTCTTGAGCCCCATTCTCTGCTATGGTCATGAGGCTTGGGTAATGACCAAAAGAGTGCGATCGCGGGTACAAGCGGCCGAAATGCGATATCTGAGAAGTGTGGCAAGTGTTACTCTACTAGATAGAGTGCCAGCAGCAAAATAAGAAAATCTTTAGGTCTGGAGCCGCTATTTCTCCGCATTGAGAGATCTCAGTTGCGCTGGTATGGCTCATGAAACGGATGCCGCAAACTGGTCTTCCTAGGCAGTTGTTATTTTCCAAGCCGCTGGGTAAGAGACAAAGGGGTCGGTGGATACCAGGTGGCTGGACTACATTGTGAATCTGGGTTCGAGTCGCTTGGATATTACCAGTGAGGACATGCGCCTTTTGGCGGAAGATCGCGATCGCTAAAGATCCTCCATTAGGGCTGCTGCCCCCGCGACCCTAACGGATAAGCGGGTTTGAAAAGTAAGTAAGTAAGTAAGAGTGTAGATTAAACGAACGAGTTTGTGGCTCCATATCTTCACCTGAAGCCACCACGCCAACGTCGATCGAGCTCTGTCCGATAGACAGTGTTCCGAACTATAGCTCTAGATCTGAGTTTCCATTCCAAGAAGGTCCATAGAAGAGAAATCTGGATGATTCCAGATTATACATCTTTTCAGGTTTTCCATAGTCCATCAACTGTGCGTGGTCGTCTATTTCCTAAACCCCCTTTTAAGAGCCCAAACCTGCAGAAATCTAGCGGTGATGCGTTCGGGGATTTAATTCAAATATTCGTGGAAGGAATTGCACGAATTGTCGTTTCGAATGTTGACAGTGAGGCGGCCTTGATGCTGATGTATGGCTGAACGCCTTGTCTATGTGTATCCACACCTTTTTTACGTCATTTCTACATGTTTTTCTAGCTGGAGATCTATTACTGGAGAGCTGAATTTTTGTTAATGGACAGCTACCCGAGACACGCCTAAGTGTA
Source organism: Rhysida immarginata (assembly GCA_023313115.1). Taxonomy (NCBI): domain Eukaryota; kingdom Metazoa; phylum Arthropoda; class Chilopoda; order Scolopendromorpha; family Scolopendridae; genus Rhysida; species Rhysida immarginata. The sequence continues at coordinate 13,421 of JAHWFO010052142.1, read as the reverse complement.
TTGCAATCAACCGTAGGGTGCTAGGGTTTTGCTTTGTGACAAATTGCATCTGCCTCTGAAAAATGTTATGGCTACGCTTGGGAGTCATCCTTTATTCTCATTAAGCACATTTTTTTCACAATCTCTGGAAATCACTAATCACGTGTTTTGCACTTGTTTAAATTTGAAGAATACAAACTTTTGGTATCGGAAAGAGCAGTATGCTGTCTTCCCAAAACCTATCAGTTTTTGAATCCATCTTTCCGATCATGCTACCATCACTTTATCACGACACACGCGATTGACTCTTTCTGTCAAACTGACACGGAGTGATTCTAACAATGTGAACAGATATTTTGCTTATTCAAATCGTTCACTCTTAGTGTAATTTACCTTCCGTATAATGTAGTAATGCTTGTTCTTTATTAGCCAGCAGAGTAAACTACATGTTAGCAAAAAATCAATATAGCATTGACTGCAATGCACATATATCAACTGATTACGTTAATTTGGCTCTTCCGATATATTATGCAAGCATTTGCTCTCTGATCAAAACTTTGCTGTTACGAAAGATGTGCTTTGTACTGTAAATTTGATTAACCACCAAATCGGATGCACAAAAACACAAAACACATTTGACAGCAACAACCGTTCACTTTTTTATACATTGCGGATTGCACCTTTTCACACGGCAGTAAAATTTAAAGCCAAACATTTAAAAGAAAGTGCAATCATACGTAAAGATGTCGAGGCTTCAATAAATGAATATTTGTCTTCATGCACATTATGAAGGTTTAATTTATAAATTTTATGTACATTTTAATATGAGAAGAGTTTCGAACATGCTAGTTTAAATATGGATAAAGAAAAACAGAAAAAAACCTAACTCTTTGATTTCCCTTAACGAGTTTTAAAATAGTGGAGTCTTCTGGTGCAATGCATGTCAATTAGCACTGTCTTTCTGATAAGTAATCAATGCAAAGATTTTAAAATTACTATTTTAATTGTTGTGTTTTTAATGAAATAACAAAATACAAAAGATTGGAAGCAAACCTGGGTTTTTATAGGAATCATTAAGCAGGTGAAATTATATAAATCGTTAAAATTTAATGTAACGTCAATTATGTTGTGTATACATTCTAAAGTATTAAAATAATAATTAATAATTTATAATCAATAAATTTTTGTGAAAAAAATATTTCCTAAATATGCAAAACTTTTTTAACTGTTCTGGGTTTTATTTTTTTAATTGTATCTTAAGTGTGTATTGTAGAGCGAGTTCAAATTCCTGGAGATAACGTTGACAGATAAGCTGGTGAATCTCAGCCATGCACATCTGTTGAGGGAAATTTTTTGAGATTATTCTTTTTAAAGCTTCAATACATTTTAGGAAAATAATCTATAGGTATTACAAATAAAAAACTTCTTATAACGAAGCTCTTTTTAAAGAATTTAATATAGAACGAATTTTTTTTTAAAGTTTAGTTGGCCACATGTAGAACCAATGTTAAATGACACCCTTTGCATAAAAACTCCATATTACAAAATTCTCTTCATTTTTTTCAGTTTTACCTCCTATTTTGTAACACTTTCATATAGCAAACTGAAGTTGATAATTTTAAGATACGGTATCTAATAGCTTGACATGTATTTTGGATTTTTGTGTATCGGAAGATCATACATTATTAATATTGTAGATTTACTAAACCACAATTTTAGTTTTGTTAGTGTTAACTGCGATCGATAATTAGGATTTGCAACCCAGGCTGTACATTCGCGGAGGTATAAATTTAAAAATGTCACTGACTATGCGTTTTCAAGTTTTGTAAAAATTGAAAGCTTATGTGGAAAAGCATTCCATCAACTTTAAAAGTACTGATTTTTTTTAATTAATAATTTTATAGTTATTAATGTTGTATTTTCGTCTATTTATTTCACCTTTTTATTACAAATCTTCTTTACAAGGAAGCGACTCCTTTGTCCCTTCGAGTACGTTTAAGTTTTTTTTACCTAAACTAAATTATAAGGATGATTACTCAAAGTGGTATATTACGATATGTACATTTCAAGTTATTTTGGAATTCGGAAAAAAAGAGATATTTGGTGTTTTCACCCGAGAATTGCACCGGAACATTTTTCTCCAACTCACGCGTTTTTCGCGGAGTGAGGTATCCTGTGTTTTTTCATCCATGGTTTAACTCCTAAGTTTTTTACAATAAATTGACAAAATAAATTTTATTTATATACAGGATAGTTGACACCCAATTTATAATTTATAGTTCGTTTGTACATTTGTTTTTTAATTTTGCAGAATTCACTCATTTAGAGAGTAATACGTCATCAAATTCTGAACAAATTCAATTCTGGATCCATTGAAACTGAAAATAAAACTAAAGTTTCTAACTCCCGATAGGGCGGCGTTTCAGGCGTAGTTAGGTCGATTTAGGGCAACACCTCTTAAAGAGAAAGCCTCTACACAGAAACCGTCATACATTGTTACATCATCATAGTAAGAAATTCAGGGCTTATTATTGGTAGAAATACGAATAACAATGCACTACTTACATAAGGTAACAATATAAGACGTTACCGTGCAGAGGCACGCTCTTTGGTCATACGGTGATACGGACACGCTCTTTGGTCATACGGACACGCTCTTTGGTCGTAGGCTCGGCTCAGCATCTTCCACACTGCTGCTACTGCACGACGATTCTACCACTCGACGGACGACGACGTACCTATTGCATCGGCGGAATCTACAACAAGGTAGGACTTTTTTAAGTCTTTTAAACTGAGTCGTTCTGAGTAGGTGCGTCCTTCTAAGGACGGCAAAACCCAGCACCACACCTGCTTCATGGCGACGTCAGGCGCTGCATCGAAATCTGCTACCATTATAGTTAAGTACACGGATGGTAAAGAGTTGCCTTGTGATCAAGCTTATAAAGATGCGTGCAAGGATGCTAGATTCTATGCATTTGATATTGTAATTAATGAGCAGCTGCAGGCTCTACATACGGTTTTTAATAATAAGTATTTAGAACTTGAAGGCAAGGTGGAAACGCTGGCCAAGAATATTAGCAATTTGGATACAAAAATTGATGGGCTAAAGTCGGAAATTATGAGTGCCCGTAATGAAGCTGCAAGCGGGCTTAAAAGTCTTGAACATACCATTAGGGAAATGATGAACTCCCTCTATGAATCTAATTCAAATTCACCCATGATAGTGGATGACATGCAAGACATTAATAATCCCTTAATTAACTGTGAAGAGTCCGTCCCAATAGAAAATGTTGGGAATAAGCGTAAATTAACCGAGGACCAAAATACGGAAGTTAATAACTGGATACCTGTTATAAACAAGAAATCCAAGAAAGGCATGCGTATTGACAATATAGCTAGTGAAGCGGCCATCAGTGACGTAGCTGCTGTTGCCTTCCGTGACAAAGGCAAGAGATCTGCTCAACCTAGCCATAGAGAAGGAAACCTGTATATCCCTCCGATTATAATCCGTACTCACGGTAAACCAATTAGGGATACTCTTGAAGAAATCAAGAAGCATGTGCCCTTAGAAAGCATCACAGCCCATACTGGCAGGACGGACACTATTAAAATTAAGTGTCAAAACGAAGACATCCATAAAAAGTTAGTGTCTGGAATTAAGAGTGATAATATCTTGAAAATACAGCATCACCAGCTGAAATCGGAAAAACTGTTAAAATATGTTGTAAGGAATGTTGATGTAACTTATAACTTGGATGATTTTCTTGACGACCTTAAGAGGACAAATTACTTTCCTGAGAAAATAATACGACTCAAAAAGGCATATGGCTCTGTTGATATGCCGCTGATCCTGGTACTATTTCAAAACACAGAGCATAATAGAACATTTAAAGAAGTCACTCGGATTGGTCAACTGGCGGTGCTCGTTGAGATGTTTAGGGGCAATAAGAAACCTCTTCAGTGTTACAATTGCCTCAGATTTGGACACGTTTCCATGGGTTGTACTGAGCTGCCCCGTTGCAATAAATGTGCAGGAGACCATCAGTCCAGGGACTGCAAAAATGTAAAGGGACAGGATCCACCTAAATGCATTCGCTGTGAAGGACAGCATACATCAAGTTTCTCTGGATGTCCTAAATATCCTAAAACAGTGAGCAGAGTGCGTGGTGCTAAGACTATTGAAGGGAGATCCTACGCTTCGGTGGTTTCAAAAACTGTTGACAAAAGTTTCAACCCGTCTGATATGAACACTAAAATAGGCGCGATGCTCAGGTTATATGAGGAAATCGGAAAATCTATTCCGCATATGGTTAAATCGTTCTCTAAAGCATAATCATGGCTAGCAGCAGCTTCGAAGTAGTCAATCAAGGAAGACTTCGGTGTACCATCTGGAATGCCAGAGGCATTTCACGCAGGCGAGAGGAGTTCTTCGACTTCCTATCGAGAAACAATATTGATATTGCCTTTGTCTGTGAAACACACCTCAAGTCGGAACGGCCATTCAAGCTGCCTGGATACATGGTCTATCGTAAAGATAGACTCCCAAAGAATCCTGCTCATGGTGTTTCTGGTGGAGCAGCTGTTATAGTCAAAGAGGGTATTGAGCATGTTGAAGTCATTACTCGGAACTATGTAGGAATGGAGGCGGCCTCTATTCGCATCAAGGACCTCACGATTGGCTGGGTTAAGTTTGTTGCGCTATATAACTCTCCGGGGCATGCCATTGACTCCTGTGATCTCGACGAGTTGCTCTCTGGTAATTTGCCTGTTGTTTTGGCAGGCGATCTAAACGCAAAACACCCTTACTGGAATTCCAGATGCATCAATCACAGTGGTGCTATTTTATATGGTTACATCCAGAACCAGCTGGACACAGTCGCTATCGGTCCAATCAAACATACATATTATTGTGATCATTCGCCCACGAGCGATGTCCTGGATATTGCTATTCTCAGGGGTCTCTTCAAACCGTTCAATATCTTCACTGTGGACGATCTAACATCAGACCATCTTCCTGTTGCCCTTAACTTCGATGGATTAAATATGGACATCCTGAATCGGCTTCCTATAAGGCGGGATTGGAAGCTCTTTCGTGACCTTCTTAAAACTAGCAACGGCTACACAGCTAATGCCTCCAGCACCAATGAAATCAACGATAGAGTTGAAGACATTACCAGTAATATCAACAATGCGATGTCTGTTAGTGCTTGCCCTATAAACCATAAATATCCTGACCACCTCGTTCTTCCTCCAAGTATTAGGCAAATTATTGCAGAGAGGAATGCCTTCCGAAGACTTTGGCAGCGTACACGTGAGCCCATCTTCAAGAGAAAGTATAATAGGCTTTCTAGGAGGATCCACGAAAAAGTAAGAGAGCTACGAGTGCAAAAATGGACGAGCAAATTGAAGAATCTCTCAACTCATGACAATTCTCTCTGGACCATGATTAGGGCTCTTAAGTGTAAGAAAACGAAATTCCCACCCCTGTTTTCACCAGATGGTACTACTCTTGCTACTACGGACCAAGATAAAGCTGAATTAATTGCTGAGTCACTTAGCAATCAATTTATCACCCCAATTCCAGATACTCCGGACGGGGAGCATGCAATCAGCGAGGTTCGTGATGTGTGTTCCAATTTTTATAAGGGTCGGCGTGCTCCTATACAGCGATCAATCTTCCCGATGGAAATTGTTGAGATCATCAAGAAACTCAAGAATAAGAAAGCCCCTGGAATGGATGCCATCACAAATAATGCTCTTAAAAATCTACCTTCCAACCTGATCCTGGACATCGTTACATTAATAAATGACTGCTGGAAACTCGGATATTTCCCTACTGGCTGGAAGGAATCAATTATCCTAAGCATTCCGAAACCAGGCCTTAACCCTTCATTGCCTGCAAGTTACAGGCCCATCAGCCTTTTACCAACTATGTCGAAGGTTCTAGAGCGGACAATTCTTAAAAGGTTCAATGACTTCTGCTCTGCCCATGATCTTATTCGTGATGAGCAGTTTGGTTTCCGTACGGACCACTCCTGCCAAATGCAAATATGGCGGCTTGCTGTCGACGCAAAAAACGCTCTTAACAATTCTCTATATGGTGGCGTTATCTTCCTGGACATTTGCAAGGCCTTCGATCAAGTTTGGCATGATGGTGTCATTTATAAAATGATAAAATTTGGATTTCCAGATGACCTTATCATGCTGGTCCGCTCATTCCTCTCAGACAGGTTTTTTCGAGCTAAAATTGGTGACTCCCTCTCCCAATCATGTGAGGTTAAAGCCGGTGTCCCACAGGGGTCAGTTCTGGGACCAGCCTTGTTCAATTTTTTTATCCAGGACTTTCCAAAACCTGACAAGTGTAAACTTTACTTCTACGCTGATGATGCGGCCATCTTAACCTTTGCCCGTGTTCCTGCCCATGTCCTCTCTCGCTTGCAGAAAGCGCTGCATCTCTACGAAAAATGGTTCAACAGATGGAGGCTGAAGTTAAATGTTGGCAAGTGCAAGGCTATGTTCTTCACAAACAAACGCAGAAACCACCCAGGTTTGCTTACCCTGTACGGAAATAAGCTCGACTGGGTCAAAGAATATAAATACCTTGGTGTGGTGATCGATTCTAGGTTCACCTGGAATCAACATGTTTCCTACGCGCTGAATAAGGCAAAGAGGGCCAAATTCAGTCTGATCGCGTTGCTTGGTCGTAACAGTGCTCTTGACATTGATAACAAGCTGCTCATCTACAAAATGATCATCCGCACGATCTTGCTTCATGGTATGCCAGCTTGGGCTTCTGTGTGCAAAACAAGGTGGAAGGAGCTGCAGACATTCCAAAATATTACTCTGAGAGCAATTGTGAAACTTGATCGTAGAGTAGCCAACAATAATGTCGTCCATGAGGATCTAGGGATGACGCATATTGGCAAGTTTGTACAGGATACGATAACGACTATGCTCCCGAAGATGCTTAACCACAGGAATCAATTGGTGTCTGAAATCCACAATCCTTCTGACTGCAGGAAACGCTTAAATCATCGCTTGCCCAGCCATGTCATGGAAGTTAACTTCGACGATGTCAGGAATGTTATCTTCCCCGATTTTTGGATAGCCTAGTTCGCCTCTGGCTCCCCCCTCCCCTTTATATGACAATCTTCAATCAACCTTTTTATCCCCAGAATGAGGGGAATATTCTCCATTCATCTTGAGGAGGACCTTCGGGGTTTTTTTCAGGCTTCTCACCTATCTCAGTGTAATACCCCTGGTCTATACATGTGACGAGTGAGTTTGGAAGCTCTGCTTCAGTACCACTCGCAATTGATTTTCACTCCACTGCTCGATTGTCGATTGTCGAGGCTTTCTCTTTAGGAGGTGTCGTTTATGGTGCCTGTCAGGAGAGTTTTTCCCGATGATTGAGATAGCAGATTTACAATTTACTATAATTTTCAGCTCAAAAAGAAGTAGGTTTGGTTTTTTTGGTATTAACATCCTTTTCAACTGCCATGATCATTTCAGGACGGCGTTAGTGCGGCCGCAAATTTATACCTCGCAAGGGTTCTTTAATGTGCAGCCGGTAAACGACTACACGGGATCAACGGCTTTACTTTTCTTCCGAATGTATGCGTGATCTCAAGATTTTCTTCCTGAGAAAATCCTCGTCGTTCTTGACCGGAGTCACCAGAGGCGATCACGCAATCACTGCACTTCCGAGGCTGATAAGAAGAAATGAAAAGACTGCTAATGCTGGTTAGCCTTCAAGCTTTCTTTGTATATTAGATAAAGAAAGGTAAAAAGAAGTACATTAACGTTTTAATTTTCGCAATAAATGCTAAGTAAATGTGATTATTTGATCAGCTCATAGCTATTTCGAGAATTGATTGTTTCACCTTTTCAGCCAAAAGGGAAACCAATAAACAAAGAGATTATATTTATCAACCAACACACATTTTACGTTATCAAAAATAAAAATTTATCATCTTCTGCAAAATATGAAAGTAAATCTAATTTATAAATGAGTATAAGAGAGAACTGGAGCCAGACACTGTGGACGAACTTCAATAAAGATAACAGGAAACCACTGATCCACATAAAACTTTTAATAGGACGTATGCGCATTTCGGCAGCCACGCTGCCTTCTTCAGCATACTCAAGGATTTTGATCAGAACAGACAAATCCTTGTGTACACTGAAGAAGGCAGCGTAGCTGCCGAAATGCGCATATGTCCTATTAAAAGTTTTATGTGGATCAGTGGTTTCCTGTTATCTTCATAAATGAGTAGTTTAAGAA
>JAHWFO010052138.1:0-15643 GCA_023313115.1 Rhysida immarginata | reverse complement strand
GGAGCGGGAAAATCCACCGGGCTAGTGCATGCGTTAACTTGGCGAAGGTCTAGCGTTATAGGCACATCACCATTTTTCTTTGGTACAACATGCACCGGGGAATTCCACGGGCTTAAGCTCGCTTCAATAATCCCAGCCCGCTCAAGTTCCATGATTTTCTGCTGGTAAGCGTCCTTGTAGACATGGGGTTTTTTATATTGACGTATACATATGGGTTTGGATTTATCAATATCATATTCCGCTTGATAGTCAATAACTCCCTTGACCTCTGTTACCTGGTCCCCCAAAACCATCAGAAAATTCATGTATTAGACTTGTCAGCGCCTTTTTTTGTTCAGGATTAATTTCCCCAAAATGTAGCCCCTTAACCGGCTCAACTACTTCTATCACCCCAGATTGCCATACATCCCCGTGCATATTAGATCTTCATACTCCACACACATAATCTCCTCACACTCCTCACATATTCGTACTCTACAGCATTACATCCTTCCCCAGAATTACCACCTTCCCTCGGCATGATGCCAACTTATATTCCTTCCAATATATCGACCTAACTTCACTTGTAATTGAACCAAAAAAAAAATTCGCTCAATTTTCCCCAAAACAGCAAAAGAATTCACAACCTCGATAGTCCGGAAATTCCGAATTATCAGCCCCACGTTGGGCGCCAAAATGTGACACCCCTCCCCCTCTTATTATATTTTAACAACTAGTGTTGGGTGAGACGGGCATCAAAGGTTCGGGGCTGATACCACGAGGAGCGTGAATCTTAAAAATTAAGTGATACCTCTTTAAGCAACCGATCAAGTAAAATTGATAAAGACTCTCTTTATTTCTCACTCAGACATAAATATTCATGAACAGATGCAATATAAACCTGTATAATTAGACATACATCAATTTACACCGCGCATTGATCTACGCTGTGTACAGAAGGTAACTTCCGTAGAGGGCCCTCTCAGAAACAGCGTACCTACATTACTAATTTACCTTAATTTTTATTAAGTTAGCGCATAAATCAGACCATGTGCAAGACTTCGCAACTAATAACCAAGTGCGACAACACTAACGCGCCTCAGCTATGCAGGTAGATCCTCGAAAAGGAGTAAAGTTATGCTGCTATTTAGTTTTACGTACACACCGGCAGTGCTTATTGTACCCAAACATGGACGCTTACTCACGTCACACGGACCTTTTAATTAAATTATGTATAAAGGGGAGGCCCGTAGTAACCCTCAGTTAGCACTCCAATGTGTTCGTGACTCAAAAGTGCAGCTTCACATGCACTCCGGTGGTTGTGACCAAAACGAGACTTATGCTCGACTGGAGCAACAGGCACGCCCACGCGGATAAAGTGTGCAACTCCTAATCAATTTAATACTCGGATCGCGAGCTCCTGCATAGAATACTGAAATATAGTCTAGTTGCGTTATCAAGACTACTCCTAAAACAACTATTACTGCATACTAAGCAACTACCATAATTCATTATAAATATTACAGTTATGCAATAACATTATTGTAACAAGTGCAGCGTGTTCTCATTAATACGTATTTTCTATTGTTCAGCTACGCAGTTCCAACTATCTCTACGCGCACAGTCTCCGAAATAAATGAACAAAAGTTCCAGTTAATTATTTCGTCTTCGCTTTACTTGCTCTAATGGTTCCTATAATTGCAGTACTCCTTTAACATAATTCACAAGTTTTCCCGGACACAACACAGAACGGACTCACCCAATAATGTCATCTTAATGGCTTGTTGTCTTCAATGGAGTGTCGTAACGCAATCTCGGATCGAACACAACGACTCATCGGACTTCTCTTAATCGAACCTCGAATGGACCTGGATTACTTTTTTTTTAATTAAACATTGTGTACATTAATTTAGTACAGCAGTATAATCAGAATAACTAGCAACCGGCCAGCGAGCACAAACAAAACAAAAAACATTTCTCGAACGTTCCGGCGTTCCCACCATCTTGGCTATTTTACATCCATCTCCAGCGGTTGCTCGCAGCCAAAAAAAAATAATAATTATAATATAAAATATCTCCACTAAAAAAAAATGCAAGCAAACACTAACAATAATAATAAAATCCGAGATCGCACAGCTTCTCGGAAAGATCCCAGAAACAATGCTTTCTCGATAACAATGGCGATTCCTGTTGCACGAACATCGTCGTGAACAGCAGTCGCCAATAATTACTTAAAACGAATAATAATTTTTTATGACACAGCCTTTTAAAACAAAAATAAAACATCAGACGTGAGAAATAAACAGAGCATAAACACGTAAAACATTAAAAGTACCCCCAAAATTTATATATATATAATTAAAACAACCCCTGCACTTACTCCGCCGGACCCATGTGACACTCACTGACATGGAATGTCACAACTCAACCAAATTCTGTTAGGAGTGCGATTGGGCCTACTTTTGTTTGTTGTTTTCCTTGTAAGAAGAATTTGCACGTCGCCAGCTTCCATGAAAGATGGGTCTGCTAATGGCGTTGGTATTTGCTTCCATGCTTCGGGACCAGTTGACATTTTGGATACAGTGGTGTGATATGTTTCAGTATACAGCGTCAGTGTTCACACAAAGGTTGGTCACACAAGACTTCACTTTAAGATTTACTGTTTGATTCATGAAAGTAACGTTCATTTCTCATATTGCTTGAATAGATCCAGAGTATACCTGCCCTTTCAGTCGTAATTTTTGTGCTAACTCCTCCGTTATGAAATTCAGTTGCGATCCACAATCCAATAATGCGCGGCATTTTACAACTTCTCCTGTTTAGCTTATAACCTTCACTAGCGCTATCGACAAGAGGACCTGTGATGGACTGTTTTTTGTCATGTAGGTGTTGAATGAACTCACCGAAGTGTGCCACGGATATAGTGAGTATTCGTAACGTGAAAGCTTATTACTACAAATGAAACCGAGAACAGTGTTATACGCTGTTAGTATAATAAATGAATTTATTCAGTTAAGTTAAATGAGTAAACTTAACAATTTGTTACCTTCTGTCACGAGGGTAACTTAAAATATTTTAAAGGGAAAAACAAGTAAATCCCTAATTCACAAACTGTAATATCTGCTGTGGAATGGAATTAAATTAGACAAAGTAATACTACTTGATTACATAAAACTTATAGGATGGCTTATTTGAATACTGATAAGCCAGGAATGAATGTGCAACAAGGGGAATCTATTCCCAAAAATTTATACAATAAATATTATGAGTGGCCCTAAGGCTGACAATTGATAACTAAAAAAAGATATAAGTTCTCCCGAAGAGGGGACGGGATCGGTCATCTTCTTTGGGACCTTGCTTTGCTTACTTCTACCACAACAGATGGCGGCGACGCTCGATGCGTTAAAGGGCTCAACAAGGAAACCAAACTGCAAAGGATAAATAAAGAAAACAAGCGTTAGAAAAGTTTCCAAGCCCGCGCCCGTATCGCTGTTTCCTAAGAAACTGCGATCTTCTACATGCAACGGGATTACGACACGCACGAGAGTCAAATAGCAAGAGAAGTAATATAATAATGCAAGCTTACCTGATATGCCTGATGTGAGGCAGAGGTCTTCCTCGAGGAACGCTTGCAGGGCGAGATGACGGTGAGGGAATTTATGTTCTCTTCCTCTCTTAGTAAATGATGGGTCCAGTTCAGTGGCGCCTCTCGTCCTGGTATGCTTTGTACGACGGCCAAAACAGTCAGATAATTTGCTGGTAACACAGGATACAGAAATCGCAGTAACGAGGTCGGCGAAATCGTCAATAAGGCGGCCGACGTTTCATGAAGGCAGGAAATGGCGTTCAAACACGGAGAGTCCAATGCGCTCAGGCGTGACGGCTTGCTGCATGGGCCGTCGACCGTCTCGGTCGCGGGGCTGGCTGAGGAGCACGTTGGCAGTTGACTAATGTCGTCGGCGTCACTGCTCTCGTCCTTGGCACATAGGTTGCCCTCCACGAGTACAACGGCGGCAAAGCACTATAGGAAACTCGAGAAAATAACAACACGTAATGAATGTCAGTTTCCGCTGTTGGCTGTTGCCCTTGCGCCCGCTTGCAGTTGTTGAAAATGCCGCGGCCGTATTCATTCGAGTCTGATTTCGAGAACTTGTCCCTCGTCGCATGGACGTGGAGGAGGATTCTGCTTTTCCAACTTTTCCAACTTGTATATTTACTTTCATTTCCATTTCTTATTGATACCTTAGTTAATGTTAACTCTGGATGAGTCTTCTATTAGGTTCGCGTTTTCAATTTTGTTTGTGTTATGACGTCACTTTTTCCTTTATATTTCAATCAATGGTTTCCTTATAATTTCATTGTTATTGGTTCTTTATCCACTATTCTCCTTCCAATGTCGCCACTGTATAATTTATATATTTACTATTTGTTATTTCTTCATCCAATCATTTTCTCATTCGGTACCATATTTTCTGTATATAAAGGCTTATGTCCTCTTGTGTGTATCCTTGATAAAGCTGGGATAAATGGCGAAACTAGTCGGAAACACTGTTCTCCCTTTGTTGTGTTGTAAAGTCTCTACCAATTTTATCGATAGAAACAGCACTATGGACCCCTTACTCAACGATAGGAAGATATTTTAAGTAATATATCAAACAAATCGTAATGACGAAATAGAAGAGGTTATTCATTATTATTCTCCTCATGCGATGAAGATGGTACATGGTACGAAGAAATCACAAATATTAACTAAATCGGTTGTATAGCACGTGCACAAATGGTACCTTCACGACCCCACCTAGCAATTTACAATGAAGAGATATATTAAGTAATATATAAAACAAATATTTTTCGCTAATTGATAAGCACGGTTCCAAGAATGAACCATTTTGAAAATGGTTGTAATCGATACAACGGCAAGTGCTCTAATGGTATGACACCCTTTGACACCCTCAAAAATTTTCAATGAAAAGTTAATGCATGTAATATATCAAACAAATTGGAATGATGTCTCATTAATGAATAGAACGTAAAATTAAATATATTCGTAATTGGTTCAAAGGCACCTGGTTTAGTCAAACCATTATGGCTCATTGGAAATTCAGTGCTAAGATATGGTATGTAATATATCAAACAACTTAGAATTGTGTGACATAAGCGAATACAAGGTAAAAATAAATATAATCCATATTGTTAAAAAGTACGTGGTTTAATGGTATCATTACGGTCCATTAGAAACTTAAAATGTTAACTTAGGGCGGGTAAAAATATGGTTCCGCGATGGTTTATTTTGACCTATCGGTACTTGGTTATGTCATTCCTAAATGGTTTATTAAGAACCGAATAGTGCTTTATGCTATCAGCGTGGGGAAACGTGTCTGTCCGTACCTCTATCTCCTCCGAGGCTATGAAGGATTTTCAAAATATGTTCTCCTCAGTCGATGAATATGGCTCATGACATGAACCAATCACAAATACTATCTAAGTCGGTTCATTGGCACGTGCACAAATGCTACCTCTATTGTCCCACCTAGCAATTTTCAATCGGAAGATATATTAAGTAACTAGCAGAGGACCCGGCATTACCCGGGATAATTACACTTGTAGGTAAGCAGAACAATTTCAAGAAGTTAAATCATAACTCCAAATTGGTTAAATAATAACTCAATCAATACAACACAGAGCGAAGGGGAAATCCATTCTAAGAAAAATCCGAAGAACAGGAATTCTAGGTGATACACCAGGAATTTATTTAACCTGTTGTTGACTTGCCTCAGATTAAAATAATATCCATCATCACCACCGGGCATCTTCACCATTTTGCCCTTGACGTAGAAGCTCTTGTACCCTCTTGCTATACTCGAAACTTCCGTTGTTCAGATTTTTCCAAGACGCGTATAACTTTTTCCGTTTTAGCTGCAGAATTTCTCTAACCAACATTCTTTCTTTCTCTTTCCGTTCGAGTCACATATCTTTGCCACTCGTCTGGACGTTTGATAGGGAGCTCAAGGGAGACACGTGTGACTCCTTTTCCTCCTCAATAGACGCTGCCTTATTTATGTCCTGTCATGCATCATTTTATGCTCATTATTAATATTTCTTGGAAACGAACCTTCATTCATCGCATTATCAACATCGCAGTTTCCAAAATATTCACATTAACACAGCATTTAGTCAAAATGTATTTTTATGAAAGGTTTGGATCCGCTGTGCTACCAAATAAGCTAGGTGATACACCTGGTGTAGATCTGACTCTTTTATTTTTTGATTAAATTTTAAAATATAATAATAATAAACAAATGAAAACGCTTAGAATAATACTGTACAAATTATTAATGAAAAGTCCCAATTTTTTTTTTAAAGGCTCACAATGGATGGACCTCTCCAAGTATACCACTGTTAGTCAAGATAATTTCTTAGTCACGTAATCTTACTTTAGATATACATTTGATATTGTTGCAATTCCCACTCTTTTCTCGATGTCTTGAAGTAAAAATTGGCCATTCATCACTTTGTGTGGTCTAGCGGACACCCGTTCTTCTATTGACATGCTTACCATTTGCTCAATACAGCACGAGCTAAAGGAGTGCTTCCTCTGTGATCTTTGCACTCTCCGTCTTCCACTTGCTCCATTATCTCCAGTTGCTGATCATTTTTAAAGATTTTCAAGAAATCGAACCATTTCGTACTCGCCTGTGATTGGTTCTCTTATACATCATCAAAACGGAGAAATTCAAGATGGCGGTTGCAGGTGGGATCGGGTGTAATGTTCGATGTGTGATCGCTGGAAACTTGAATCGTTTAGAGGTATCGTTGGCTGGTCTCGTACGTAAATGTACATTTTTTATGAGCGGTCTGGCATAGTTCATGGGTCCTCTGACATACTCAGAGACTTAATACTCCTGCTTAAATAGGAAGCTCTTGACGCTTTCGTGAAGGTTGCTTCTCGAAACGATTTCTAGTGGGTTATATTTTTACTTTTGTCTATACATTGTGCTGTATTACAGGTAATTTTATTAAAATATAGAATAATGATTTTTGTTGCACACTTTTTTTACTTGGATGGATGGATGGATTTACCAGCCTGCATCTCCCCTTTTATCCAGGAAACTAGCTGTTTGGGATGAAAGGTTGATGGTGAAATAGACAAACACAAACATTCATGCCCTCGGCGGGATTCGAACACGCGACTCTTTGGCTATGAGAGCGGCAAGACCTGCGCCACAATGCTCTCGGCCACCAAGCCGGCTGGTTTTTACTTACATTTGACTGTTTCCTACACTCTCATGCACAGTTGCACACATCCAAAATTGAACATGAACATGGCGTGAATTGTTGTGTGCCACAATGCACCAATAAACAAGGTCGTAACAAAGTTGGATTTCATAGATTTCTTATAAATTACAACTGCGACGTGAATGGAATGTTGAGATTCAAACTGACAAAGAAGTTTCGGTGCATATGAGAGTTTGCTCTGATCACTTTACAGAGAATGATTATGTTTCGTTACCCGGTGAGTATGAAAGCACTTTTGGTATTACATTTTTTGAATGAAAAGAGATAATAAAAAATTACTATTTATTAGGTTATCTGTATGAGAGAAAAAATTTAAAGAGAGATGTCATTCCATCTCGAAACCTGCCTATAAAATCTCACCATAAGTCACCTGACAAACAAGCAGTCGAAGCTCGTTCATGTCGTGTAAATCAAACAAATCATATGAAATGAATAGTTGAAAGACAAAATGTCGAACAAGAGGAAAATCTCCGTGAGCAGAGAGCAAGAGAAGAGGAAGATGGGCTCCAGAAGGAAAAAGAAAAGCTGGAAAAGCAGCAAAGGCCAAGTATACTAGAAGAAACACAGCCTTTCGCTGATCACACCTTGTTGTTTCGCAAATTCTAAACCAATTTCGTGTTTGAAATCGCGTAACTTGTTCAATGAATGGGTTCTAGTCGATTTGGAAGTAGCATTCGCACATGGAGTACCACCAACAGCAACCATCTTGAGTGAAGGCGGACATATTCAGTTAGAGGCAGAGTTTATGAAATCAATAAGAAAAGCCTGAATAGCAGGAATTCTATGCATTGTTACAAATTGAAACTTATCTATATTGCACAAACTTTGCAATGCATTGTTGGTCATGAGATACTTCTCATTAATATGCCTTGCCATCATAATAAATACAGATTTCTTTTCAATAACTGTTGTTTTTTCGGAATCTGGGGTAGACAGTGACCTTCCTCATGCTTCGGAGGTCAAGTATGCAAAATTTCATCAAGATAGGTATAAAACTGTAGTTTTGTTTAAGAAACAAACAAACAAACAAACATCCTCCTTCATAGAAGACTAGCAGAGGGACCGGCGTTCCCGGGATAATTACACTTGTAGGTAAGCAGAACAATCTCAAGAAGTTAAATTAAAACTCCAAATTCGTTAAATAATAACTTAATCAATAAAACAGAGAGCGAAGAGTCAATCCATTCTTAGAAAAATCCGATAAACAGGAATTCTACGTGATATACCTGGACTTTATTTAAACTCTTCTTGACCTGCCTCAGATTAAAATGATATCCATCTTCACCACCGGGGAATGCCACTGGATACTTTAGACCCAAGTTTTTATTGCCCTTGACGTAGAAGCTCTTATACCCTCTTGCTCTATTCGAAACTCCCATTGTTCATGTTTCCAGTGCCCGTATAGATTTTTCTGTTTTAGCTGCAGACTTTCTCTGACCAATACTCGTTCTTTCATTTTACTTTCCGGGCACAAATTTTTGCTGTTCATCTGGATGTTTGATAGGGAGCTCAAGGGAGATACGTGTGACTCCATTTCCTCCTCAATTGATGCTGCCTTATTTATGTGTTGTCACTGCATCGTCATTTCATGCTCATTATTAATAATTCTTGGAACGATCGTTCTATCAATGCATTACCATCATCTCAGTTTCCAAAATATTCACATTCACACAGAATATGAGTCAAAATGTATTTTTGTGAAATGTTTGTATCTGCTGTGCTACCAAATAAGCTAGGTGATAACCCTGGCGTGGCTCTGGCTCTTTTATTTTTTATTAAATTTTAAAATATCTTAAAAATAAACTCATGAAAACGCTTAGAATTAATACAGTAAAAATTCTTAATGAAAATTCCCAAAAAAAAGTTTTTAAAGGCTCACAATGCATGGACCTCTCCAAGTATGCCACTGCTAGTCAAAACACTTTCTTAGTTACGTAATCTTACTTTAGATGTACTCTTGATGTTGTTGTAAATGCCACTCTTCTTTCGACGTCTTGAAGCAAAACTTGGCCATTCATCACTTTGTGTAATCTAGCAGTCGCCGATTCTAGAGTTACATGCTTACATGCTCAATATATAAAGGAGTGCTTCCTCTGTCGTTTTTCCACTCTTTCCCAATAGCCTGCTAACTCTCCATTATTTCCAGTTCATGGTCATTTTTAAAGATTTTTTAAGAAATTGTTAACTACTAAGAACTCTCAATTCTAAGAAAAGCCTGAATGACAGGAATTCTATGCATTGTTACAAACTGAAACTTATCTATATTGCACAAACTTTTCCTTGCATTGTTGGTCATGAGATATATATTGTTAGTCCGTGCAGAGTGTTAGCGAATTGCGTGTTGATACCATTGTTGATAACTATTGTTGCACAAACTTTGACTTGCAATGTTGGTCATGATATATTTCTCATTAATATGCCTTGCATGATAATTAATATCGATTTATTATCGATCATTATTATTTTTTCGAAATATGAGGTATACAGTGACCTTCCTCAAGCTTGGCTGTCCGGGTGTCTGCGATAACTCAACTGGTAGAGGCGTCGGCCATGATAGCCGAGGTTCCTGGTTCGAACCCAGGTCGCAGAATTTTTCTTTCCATTTTTCGATAGAAAATTTATTACACATCATGTTTGGAGGTTATCTTCAGTCTATATTTAATTATTTACTTGTGAGTTCATCAAACTTTCTGATGGTTGAATAGGAGAAATTCTCGATCTGTGAGCCGATGTCCGCCTCCCATTGGGCTTTCAACCATGATAACTTGGTTGTCTTTAAGATACTTTATGATAGCTCGGCTGTCCGTATGTCTGCGAGAGCCCAACTGGTAGAGGCGTCGGCCATGATAGCCGATGTTTCTGGTTCGAACCCAGGTCGTAGAAGTTTGGAGGTTATCTCCTGTCGAACCCAGGTCGTAGAAGTTTAAATATAACACCAATTATCTACTTCATTTCTACGTGTGGGAGAGTCGAAAAATAGCTCGATAATTGTTGATGCGTGTAATAACAATTAGTAAAGTTTGATTAATTATTTCTAATGAATAAGGTAATAGCATCATAGAAGCGAAAATTTCAGACAATCTCAGAAGTCGACAGCATCGATTGCTATGCTATGTTCGTGGACCAAAATGATTTGAAGATCTTCGAAGAGCTGATGTATTTCAAGATACTTTCCAGGAGGCTTCAGAAGCCTTAAGGCTGCGAAAGGGCGATGAAGAGTGGCATCGTTGCATGCGATGCGTGAAGCAATTGCTTTCCAGAGTTGACAACTGAGACATCTATTTGCAGTCATTCTGGCGTACTGTAAGTCCATAGGAACTAGGAACCTAAGAGAATGTGGAATAATTGTGCAGATGTGTTAAATATAGACCATCAGCATCAATTCAATTTAGAAGCAACCAATCTTCGAATGCTGTATCTCACATTTAGAGATTTGGACCAATATCCGACGAACAGTGAACTCCAACTCAAGGATTATCCAGGAATGCCTCAATTGCATCAGTTCGCTGATCAAGAAGTTGAAGCGTTCCAGGATTCAAATCCACTGGTTGAAGACTGCATACCTTTGGGCAAGATTCCAAGAGTTGGTGGATCAAAAATTGTTCTTAAATGAATAATAGCTGTCTGTGTACAATCACATATTAAACTTGGTATGCAATGGGATGCAAAAAAGAGAGACTCTGTTGTTGGAGACTTCTGCGAAACCGGTAAATCATTTTTGCTGGAAAAAGTGCTGGCGACTGTTCGATTGGAAGGCAAAATTGCCCTGGTAACGGCAACGAGTGGAATTGCAGCACTTTAATTAATGGTCGGGCGAACGGCACTTTCAATGTTTAAGCTAGGCCTAGATCTAAATGTAACTTCAACCTGTAATACCCCCATTCAATCGCAACATGCAGAATTGCTATGCAAAAGCAGATCCTGGACATGCGAGTTACTAAATGCATTTCTTTTCCTATAATCTACGGGTGTTTCATGTTGCTTATTGCCTCTGCTCGGTTGCGCCGGGTACAACACCTTTGTAATAAAAAAAATACTTACATTTTTGTAATACTACTTTAATGCGTTGGTTACATGGCGTGTTCGACAATCTTGAGATTGTGGGTTCGAATACTTCAGAATACACTTTTTAAAAATAAACAACTTTGTTTCCCGTCTTCGTTTTGCCTTGACAAGCTCGGAGAAGACGGGATGGTACGAGTTTTATTATATATGTCCGTCTTCGCCGAGCTTAAACATTTACGTGACGAATTTGAAGATCGTAAGCATAAAACTGGTGTATTAACACGTTTAGTATGAACATTGTTCTTCGACTGCACAGAAATATGCCACCCTTGCATTCCGTAAGGACATACACTGCTTTGCAATGAAATTGTCCCACCAACAAGGAGTTATCCGACCTTATACATATTAAGTAGGGGGGGGGTCGTCTACTCCGACTAGTAAACGATTAGATGCATGCTCACGGGACATGACCATTTGGGTTGATACAGGGTGTCCAGGTTCCTGTATAGTCTCATCAGTTGACAACTGTGCGAGACGTTCCATCCAGTAGGGAGGAAGCAGCTGCCTCGTGAACGTACAGTACTGTAATCCGTATAACGGTCTCAATGCCGCGACGACGACAACGATAACCGTTCACACAATGAATGGAATTTGGACGAGGTCGGATTATTGGCCTCTTCGTGGCTGGATGATGAACCACACGGATTGCTGTCCATGTGTCGCGGGACGCACGGGCGGTAGGCCGATGTTGGAGGCAATGGCAAGAAGGAGGCACACATGCCAGTAGACCAGGCTCTGGGGCCCGTAGAAGCACGTCAGCTTGTACCGATAGGTGGATACTGCGAACAGCGTTAGCGGACAGAACTATCATCCTCCGGCAACTGCGCGACAACATCACTATTCCCGGTACTGCTCCAGTGTCAATAGCGACAATAGCCGGTTACACGCTGCGACAATGTCTGCCAGGCGTCCATTGTTGTGTCTTCCTTTGACACCTGAGCACCGCGCGATACGACTGCAATGCTGTCGTGAACGAGTGGGCTGGCGAACGGAATGGTGTCCGGTGGTCTTCAGCGACGAATCAGACGCGGACGGGTGTGGCGCAGGCCATTGGAACGTGCCAGTGAACAATGCATCCAGTATCGACATCGTGGACCAACACCCGGGATCATGGTCTGGGATGCCTTCGGCTACGATACGAGAACGCCTGCAGTCACCATCAAAGGCACCTTGACAGCAGCATGGCACGACACAGAGATTCTGCAGACCGTCGTACTGCCCTTTCTGCACACCATACCCGGCGCAGTCTTTCAGTAGGATAACGCCAGACCGCACACGGCAAACATGAGCATGGCATTTCTGCATGAGGTCAACTGCCTGCCATGGCCCGCGAAGTCCCCAGACCTATCGCCAATTGAGCACATGTGGGACATGGTGGGACGTCGTTTACGATTACCTCGCAATCTCCATGAACTGACACAGCAGGTTCACTAGGCCTGGGCAGACGTATCCCAAAATGACATTCGCCACCTGTATGATCACCTACACTTGCGGCTGGAACAATGCATCGCCGCTAGAGGTGGTGCCACAACCTACTGATGCCGCTTTTCGTTGGGACACGCTGTACAAACGAGTGCACGTATTGGCTCCATAACGTAATAAAGGTGTGTTTAGATGTATCTCTTGCTGTATACCTTACTTTTGGCTCATTCGGATAACTCCTTGTGGGTGGGGCAATTTCATTGCAATACAGCGTATAAGCACATAGTGCAGAAGATCATACCATTGGTGATTTTCTAAAATCCGAAGAACTCTACTTTCTGTGAGCTGGCGCAAAATAATATCACCATATCAACTGACTCCTGCCGGGTAAAAAACCACAGCAACGTCCGAAGTTATCAGTAAATTGTATGGTCGACGATTATTAGGTTGAACGCTTTGAATATTAAACATTACAACATCCAATTACGAATATTCAGGTTCAATACAAGCTACAATACTCAGCGGGCATAACGCAGGCAATTCGTTTTAATACCAAGAATATCGTTACAGGCGACTGATCATTTTGTAGAGATCAAATGTCGACAATATCCCAATCGCCCAGCTTATGCAGTGACAATTAATAAGTCCCAGGATCAAACCTTTAACATAATTTGTATATACCTAGAGTAGATAGATACTGATATCTGCCTTCGTTTTGCCTTGAAAAGCTCGGCGAAGACGGGCATCTCAGCTAGTATTCAGAATAATGCATAAATTTTAACGACTGTTTGATATTTTCATGGAAAGAAAATGATGCCGTAGGTTTAAAAAACGCAAACGAAACCCAACCGGCTTGTTTAATTGCACAAAAGAAATTAGGCATATCGAAAAGACAGAGATATTAGACAGCTGAATGAAAGGGCAAAGAACGAGTGCAAAAGAAATAACTAAAAAGAACGAGTTCTCAATCGCAATTTGACCCTAAATCGCGCTACAAATTTTTTACCTGTTTTCAAGAAAAATATGTATGAATAATAAATTTGAATCACCTCAAAAAGTTGTTCAAGTGTTCAAAGGAACAGGCATGTATGTATCATATAGCTTTGAAAAGTCAAAGCAAAGTTGACATTTTTGCATTGGCATGCGTGGAGTGAAGAAGAGTAGCTTCTCTTTGAGAAGAGAAATGCAACCGATGATAACGGTGAATTGAAATTTGTCGCATAATCCGAAAAGATCTTACAGAACGAACCTATCAAATTTCATTAAATTTTTAAATGGTTGAGATCTGCCCACCTTGACGTGAAATGATCACTTAAAAATGTACAGTCCTGGAATAAATGATAGGAACTTTTGTGCTTAAAACATAACATTTTAATTAATGAATTTATTTCAACGAAACTTTACATCTACTATACACCTGTGCCCACACTGCATTGACACCACTGGTTTCAATTCAGTCAAAATATTTAAAAATTAGTTAAGCCACAACCAATTTTTGAAAAAAAGGGTGGAAAAAATGATAGGAACTAAATGAATAATCTGTCCCCCCCCCCCAAACTGGGAATGTGAGACCTTCTCACCATTGCATATTAATGAAATTCTGAACAAGAAGACATATCTCGGATAAAATAAAACTTGTTCACTAAGTATCTTCAAAATAGGACGTGGTAAACAACTTATCCATTTTGAGAGAGGAAAAATCATGGCATATAAAGAACAAGGCATGTCAAAAGCAGAAATTTCTCGTTTGATTGGAAGGTCCAAGCAAGTAATTTCATCTTTCCTGAAAAATCCAGAATGATATGGTACAAAGAAAACGACAGGAAGGCCTAAAGCACTTAGTGATAGAGACCACCGTCGAATTCTTCTCATGGCAAGCAACAAGCAAATTTCTGCCAACTCCATCAAACAGGCGATTGGAACACAGGCTTATCGAAGAACTATTAATAACTATCTCAACCAATGTCCTCATCTCCAAAGCCAGAAAATGAAACAGAAACCCCCTCATACCAACCAGCACAAAGTCGATCGTCTTCAGCTAGCCAAACAGCATCAAACCTGGACTTCCGAATGGAACTCAGTCATATTTAGTGATGAAAAAAAGTTCAACCTAGATGGCCCCGATGGTTGGAACTACTATTGGCACGATTTACGAAAGGAACCAAAGCACTTTTCGAAGCGCATCCAGGGTGGCGGTTCAGTTATGGTTTGGGCGGCATTCAGTGCCAGTGGAAAGGTGGAATTAGTGTTTAGAGATGGCAGCATGAACAGCGTCAAGTACCAAGAAATGCTTCAGAAGTATTTTATCCCATTTGGACCAATCATCAGAGGCCAAGATTCGATATTTCAGCAGGACAACGTCCCATGTCACGTTTCCAAATCGACTATGGAGTGGTTCAAGACCAAAAACATCAGGGTATGAAATGGCCTGCGAGAAGTCCAGACCTTAACCCCATCGAAAGTCTCTGGGAAATCATGGTTCGGGCCGTTTATAAGAACAGGCGGCAGTTTGAGAGTGTCCAAAGTCTCAAACAGGCTGTTCTTGAGGCTTGGGAAGAAATTTCATGCAGAATTCTTGAAAAACTAATAGAATCTATGAAGGACCGCGTGTCTCATCTGATCAACAAAAATGGCGAATTTACAAGGTATTAAATACGAGCAATCTCATGATAACTGAAGGTGTTCCTATCATTTTTTCCACCCTTTTTTTCAAAAATTGGTTGTGGCTCAACTAATTTTTTAAATATTTTGACTGAATTGAAACCAGTGGTGTCAATGCAGTGTCGGCACAGGTGTGTAAAGTTTCGTTGAAATAAATTCATTATTAAAAATGTTATAATGAAAAAACGACAGACTTTTATAGCAAAATGGTAATGTTTTA
>JAHWFO010052126.1:1887-13570 GCA_023313115.1 Rhysida immarginata | reverse complement strand
AAGGTAACTAATGACATCTTCTCAAAGTCTGTTGTTTGGCCTTTTTTGTCATGTAGTTAGCAATAAATAATGTAGAGGTAATTCATACAAGTGAGCCATACAATTTTCTTGACGAAGAGGCTTTGAAAAATTTTAACTCGAAGATAAATGGCAATGATAATTCAAGCAAAAATTATCCCTAAATTAAAATTTGCAATGGTTATCTGGTCAGAAATTCCAAAAGCATTACATATTTGTTGGCAGATCACCTATAACCACATCATAGGGGCTTTAAACTTGATAATTATAATGTATCACAAATGTCTGTAGCAATTATGATATACATGTGACTGTATCTGCAAGAAAAGCTTTGATTGCCTTAATTAAAGGTACAATGGATACAACTAACACCGATCATTTCATAAATACTGGTAACTGGTTTGTTTCTACTATGGCAGCAGGGTTAACTCGTCGTTACTTGTTTGAGGCCAGTATTCTTTTATCTGATTTTAAAAGTACAAAATTCCCTTTTAATGCGATTCGACTGCGGAACTCAATCCCCAATGATCTTAGAATTAAAATTTCTTCTTATGTTAATAATGGGGACGTTTTAAAATATACCACAAAGCTTATTCATTGCCTCACCAACAAGGAGTTATCCGACCTTATACATATTTTGTGGGGGGGGGGGTTCGTCTACCTCCGACTAGTAAACAATTAGATGCATGCTTATGGGACATGACCATTTGGGTTGATACAGGGTGTCCGGGTGCCTGTATAGGCTAATCAGTTGACACCTGTGTGAGACGTTCCATGCAGTAGGGAGGAAGCAACTGCCTCGTGAACGCACAACGGTCTCAATGCCGCGACGACGACAACCGTTCACGCAATTAACGGAATTTGAACGAGGTTGGATTATTGGCCTCTCCGAGGCTGGATGGTCAACCAGAGATTGCTGTCCATGTATCGCACGGACGGTAGGCCGATGTTGGAGGCAATGGCGAGAGGAAGGCACACATACCAGAAAACCAGGCTCTGGGGTCCGAAGAAGCATGTCAGCTCGTACCAAGAGGCAGATACTACGAACAGTGCTAGTGGACAGAACTATCAACCTGAGACAACTGTGTGACAAAATCAGTATTCCCTGTACTGCTCCAGTGTCAATAGCGACAATAGCACGCCGGGTACACGCCGCAACACGTTCTGCCAGGCATCCATTGTTGTGTCTTCCTTTGACAGCTGAGCACCATGCGATACGACTGCAATGGTGTTGTGAACGAGTAGGCTGGCGAATGGAATGATGCTGGTGGTCTTCAGTGACGAATCCCGCTTTTGTTTGGACACAGACAACAGACGCGGACAGGTGTGGCGTAAACCATTGGAATGTGCCAATGAATGATGCATCCGGTATCACCATCGTGGACCAACATCCTGGATCATGTCTGAGGTGCCATCGGCTACGATACCAGAACGCCTTTAGTCACCATCCAAGGCACCCTGACAGCAGCACGGTACGTCACAGAGATTCTGCAGCCCGTATTACTGCCCTTTCTGCACACCATACCCAGCGCAGTCTTTCAGCAGGATAATGCCAGACCGCACACGGCAAACATGAGCACGGCATGTCTACATGATGTCCAACTGCCTGCCATTGCCTATCGCCAATTGAGCACCTGTGGGACATGCTGGGACATCGTTTACAATCACGCTGGAATCTCCATGAACTGACACAGCAGGTTCACCAGGCCTGGGCAGACATACCCCAAGATGACATTCGCCACCTGTATGATCCACCTACACTTGCGGCTGGAACAATGCATCGCTGCTAGAGGTGGTGCCACAACCTATTGATGCTGCTTTCCGTTGGGACACCCTGTACAAACGAGTGCACGTTTTGGCTCCATAACGTAATAAAGGTGTGTTCAGATGTATCTCTTGCGGTATACCTATTT
Source organism: Rhysida immarginata (assembly GCA_023313115.1). Taxonomy (NCBI): domain Eukaryota; kingdom Metazoa; phylum Arthropoda; class Chilopoda; order Scolopendromorpha; family Scolopendridae; genus Rhysida; species Rhysida immarginata. The sequence continues at coordinate 11,639 of JAHWFO010052126.1, read as the reverse complement.
TTGGCTCATTTGTATTACTCTTTGTGGGTGGGGCAATTTCATTGCAAAGCAGTGCATACATACCTATTTTCTTTTATATTTTCTTACTATCTTTTTATAGGAAAATTCTGTTGCACTTAAACTCTTTGAAAGATCGATTGCAGATGGGTTTTTCACCAAAAATTATCTGGCTCTCCGGCAAAATTTATCTGATAAAAACACAATGGATTTGAGTTCATGGCTTTAAATTAACTAGTCTTTGTTTAATCGTTTTCTAACAATAAAATTACGAGGCTGAGTCAAATGAAAACTGGAAAACCGATGTAGAAAATCGAAAACCGCTCCCATTGCATTCAGACCCGGTAAGCATGTGTATGGACTCTCTCGCCATCAATTGGCATTGGTCCCGTGTCCCCAAGTGACCCAACAGTGCCATACAGGCATATCCAATATGGCGGCCCCTCTGTTGGAATGCACCAAAGAAGAGCAGCGTGGAGTGATTTATTTCCTACACAGTGAAGGCACGAAACCAACAGAAATCCATCGATGCATGTTGGCACAGTATGGTGCTGCATGTGTATCGCAGACTCAGGTATACGAATGGTGTAAGAAATTCAGCAGCGGCACAACAAGTTTGACAGATGTGCCGAGGCCAGGCCAGGAACATCGTCTTGTGACAGCCAAGGCTATTGCAGCGGCGAAGGAGATGATTCTGCAGGATAGACAGGTCGCCATCGATGACATTGTAATGGCATTACAGGTCAATCATTGCTCTGCTCAGTATATTGTCCATGATGAGCTGAAATACCGGAAAGTGGCCGCAAGATGGGTCCCTCGTCATCTGACGCCCGAAATGAAGGGGAGAGGTGAGTCAATGCCTTCCAGGAGCTGCTATGCCGCTATGAACTTGAAGGTGATACCTTTTTGGAGCGGATTGTGACTGGAGGCGAGTCCTGGGTCAAATACTACCAACCACAGATCAAGCGCTTCAGTAAGGAATGGTGGCACTCGACATACCAAAGCCAAAGAAGTTCCGCAGCCAGCCATCTGCAGGAAAGGTGATGCTGATCTTGTTTTCGGACCACAAGGGTCCCATAGTGGAACATTACATGGATAAGGGTGTTCTTATCTGGCTTGTGCAACCGTGGCGACTATCCAGGACTTGCATCTGCAGTGCCTCCCTCATCCTCCTTACTCTCCCGACCTCCCGCCCTCTGACTTCCACATCTTTGGGTCATTAAAGTGTGACATGTGATGTCAGTGGTTGTATTTATATTATTTTGTTGTTGCCATTATTTTTCATTTTTTTTTTTTTTTTAGTAATCCAAAGTTTTTTTTGTTTAGTATTTTATAATGAGTATTATTTTATTAATAATTCCGTGTTTGTAATAATAAAATTCAATTCTTTTTAGCGAACTTTTAAGATTGATCGCCAACAATAAGTTTCCTTAATGGGTTAGCATTGTTGAGAGAGAGGAAATTCTCAGAATCTCTGTGATGCTAACTCATTAGGAGATTGTTGCGTTTTTAAAGTTTTTTCTTTTTGTAGAATAAATGTAAATAAGAAAGAATAAGAGATAACTTCTGTTTTCTGAGTAGGATGGTCACGTTTAAGAGAGTAGCTAAAAACATTGCAGATGGGCCTATTTTAGCGATCTCAATTTTAAGTTATGGCTTTAATGATCACTTCACTCGTTAAAACAAAAATTAAGTACAGTGATATCATTCCCATAACGAAATATACAGTTTGATGGCAAATGGAACCACTCTTTGTTGTTTTCAAGTGCAACTTTGATCTTCTAAGATATGCTAATGATGTTTGGTCCCAGTGTTCGATGATGACAATGATCGATCTTTCCCCACGTGTATTGCAGCAAAGCTAGAATAGCCAACTATCGTCGTCATGGGGCGTTTTAGAAGAGAAGATTGGTGAGTGTTGCATTATTTTTTTTGACGGGACCCTGGGAATGTTGCCGAAGAAAATTCGTTCATTCGAACAATCGAACTAGCGATTTTTACCCCGATTAGGAGAATGCAGAAGATATCTGAGGAATGACTAAGAATTGTGATCAGTTTTCAATTGAATTAAAGAGAAGTGTTCCTTATGGAATCACATTTTATTTAGAATGTTAGTTATACTTAACTAGCTAGTAAAATGTTTTACGAGTGTGAGGTGGCACAAGGGTTCCGCTGTTAATAGTTAATATTGTGGAGTATAATTTGGGTAATATTTTTTCGTTTTAAGCACTGGTGGCTCTGTTTGAGTATGAATTATAGGAATGGTGATTGTTGGGCTATGTTTGACAGTGAAGGGTTAATGTGGCCTCCCTTCTAATTGTTAAAAAAAAAAGGTGCACCCGACGTTTTCCTATACGTCGACGGTAATATAATACGTCATAGTGGAACACAATCACATCCCGTTAACTGAATCTGGGGCACCAGTGGTAGGTATGCGCCTGATGATGACAATCTCAAATATTTATAAGCGAACCTTGTAAAGCCACAGGCAGGTTAGTAGTGAGAGAACACTGCCAAGGGGACGAAGTATGTTATGGTTAAGGAAAGGTTGCAGATTAGTGCAGTAGGGGCCCCTAATAAATACAATTTACTGATTTTCAAATAATTTGTTGTAGCAAATTAGAATATGACGAATAAATAATGCCAACAAAAACTCTAGGTGTTAATGGTACTTTAATTTAAATGTGTCGCGACTAAATCCTTGACAGGTCCCAAGAACCCGTGATCGTGTCAGGGTGAGTGTGAAGGTTACGTTTTGGAACCCCATAATAATAGAGCCTCCCCCCCCCCTTGGCATGTCACATTTTGGCGCCCAACGTGGGGCCTGTAATTACGCATGCTGAAGAGATTTCAGTGACACATTTTGGACATTTGGGTGGTCAGTGAGTTGTCTTAACTAAGTAATGGGTTATTTTGGTGTTCCTTGGAAACAGAAGATGAGTGGTGTTTATTGATTGGGAGATGAAAGGTGGTTTGTAGACCATGTGTAAGGGTGGGGTATGGTATTCTGGAGTGGCAGAGGTATGCAAACCCATTGAAGGGCTAAGCATTGGCAAGGAGAGCACCGATAGGCAGTGTGCTCTAAAGGAGCTCAAATATGAATTTGCTGACTGCTTCAGTAATGAGGTTACTGCTGTACGAGGGGTAACTGACTACCAGGCGGAATATAATGTCGATAAGACTAATCCCGTATTCGTCAGGCAGTAAAAAATTCCTCATAAATTTAAGGAAGCATATAAGCAGCAGTTGGTGGAACTGGAGCAAGCTCGTATAGTGGAATCTAGCATGAGCCCTTGGAACTCCCTGGTGCATGTAGTCCCTAAAAAAAATGGTGGCGTGCGGATTACCCTTGACCTCCGCAGGGTGAATGCCTGCACTACTCCTGTAGATTTCTCAGCACCCATTGTCAAGGACATCTTGGACGAGCTGAATGGGCATAGGTTCTTTTCAGTGCTTGACCTAAATAATGGATACTTTCAAATTCCATTGGTCAAGGCACTGAAAGAATGCTATGCCTTTCAGACGCCTTGGGGCAAGTATCAATTGACGCGTCTGCCGCAAGGGGGTAGGAACTCCTCCCACATATTCCAGCAATACGTCGTGAAGATGCTGTGGGAAAAGCTGGGGAGGGGGGGTTCATACCTTCCTTGATGATGTCCTGGTCTCTACTGGGACCTTCGAAGAACACCTTGACATTTTGCGATGGGTGTTTGGGCGGTTCCGGGCTAAGGGGTTGGTTATAAACCCCGCTAAATGCCAATTTTGTACCCCTGAGGTCCGCTACCTTGGACATGTAATATCTGCAAATGGTGCTAGCCCGGACCCAGATAATGTGCAGGCCATTTTGGACCTCAAAGAACCCAAACATGTCCAAGAAGTCAGAGGTCTAATTGGGTCCATTAATTTTTACCGGCCTTTCATTAAGGACTTATCAGCCCTTCTTCGTCCTATTACAGAGCTTACTCGGAAGGGCATAAAATTTGATTGGTCCAGCGAATGCCATAAGGCATTCTGCCAAGTGAAAGCTCTGCTAACGTCGGCCCCAGTGGTGGTGGCCCCAAATTACAAGAAGCAGTTCTTTTTGGCCACCGATGCGTCTGCCTATGCAGTGGGGGCGGTCTTGAAACAAGAATATGGCAAGGAGTTGCGCCCAGTGGCTTTCTTCAGTCACAAGTTGCAGGGTAGCCAGCTAAATTACTCCGTAATAGAAAAGGAGGCGCTGGCTATTATAGTGGCCGTCAAACAATTTAGACACATTATCCTGGGATTCCCCACAACCGTGCTCACTGACCACAAACCATTGGTGTTCATTCAGCGAATGAAAGACACAAACCAGTGGGTGTTGAGATGGGCATTGCAGTTGGAGGAGTTTGACCTCTCTTACCGGCATTTGCCAGGGAAATCCAACTGCATGCCAGATTTATTATCTCGACAGTGTGAGAGTGCAGTTGTGGTACGGGGTGATAGGAATTTCCGAGATGATCTACAAGTGCAGCAATCGTATGACCCTTGGCTGAAGAATATAATATCTAAGCCTCAGATGCAGGGAAGCATAGAGCAACCATGGGGGCGATTGGAAATGCAAGAGGGCCTGCTAGTGTGTCTGACTCCAGGCATCCTAATGCTCGTCCCAGGGTATGCGTGCCCGAGGAGCTTCGGGGCAAATTGCTGTCTGAGTTCCACGATGGAGTTTTGGGGGGACACCGAGGCGTTAATACCACCCTTCGCAAGCTCCAAAAATTGTATTTTTGGCCTGGAATGAGGTCAAGTGTGAAGAATAAAATTGAAACTTGCAGTCTGCCAGCGAACTAAGCGAAATATCGTAAAAGCACCCTGGCAGCCTGGCATTGGGGCAAGTTATCCATTCCAGAAGCTAGTGATTGACATAGTGGGTCCTGTACAAAAATCAGGAGTGGGAAATAAATACATACTGGTAATGACAGATGTATTAACTAGGTTTGTTGAAGCACAAGCCTTAGTAGATCAGACTGCGGAAACTGTGGCACGGGCAATTGTTGACTCTGTGGTATGTAGATATGATGTGTTCTCGCAGATAATAAGCGACAGAGGGGCGAACTTTACTTCTGAAGTCTTCCGAGCAGTATGTTCAGATATGAACATTATACACAAGTTGACTACCGCATATAGACCTACCTCTAATGGTCTCGCTGAAAGATGTAATAAATCTTTATGCGAGACCATTACTGCATTGTGTGAAAACCACCCGGAAGGTTGGGATGAAGTGTTTTGACTTGGATTGACTTAAAATATGTGTCCGTGGACCCAATAAAAAGTGCACCGCACGCATGAGTAAAATAAGTAATGATAAACGTGTAGGCTCTGTTGGGATGGATAGGGAATCGGAAGAAGAATCTGAAGAGGAAGTACCTCATAGCAGAAACCCTAGACGTTCTCCGGTGCGGATAGTACCACTGAAAATTAGGTTAGCAGAGGATGTTACAGAACCTGTTGATGTGATCCCAGCTGAGGAGGCAAATGGGGAAGGATTAACCACGGATCTGCCCCGGTATAATTTGAGATGTCGTCCAAGGGTGAATTATAGATCAATGGTATCAAGAAGAAAAATTAATTGATTTTGTGAAAAAATAGGCGCCTTGGATTTTGTGACCATGAATGGTGAATTTTGGTTATGAATAGTTTAATATGGTTATGACTAAATCCTTGACAGGTCCCAAGAACTCGTGATCGTGTCAGGGTGAGTGTGAAGGTTACATTTTGGAACCCCATAATAATAGAATCTCCCCACCCCCCCTTGGCACGTCACAAAAGGACTCCTTAGGTGGCCACAAGTTCGGACCGAGACGGAGGTGAAACAGGCAGCATGAGTGGCTTCACGTGCAGCCAAAAGATATTTTTTCCCGAGGTATCCATGCCCTCCGGACTTGGTGGCAGAAATCCATTGAAAAGCAGGGGGACTACATTGAAAAATAATGTACATGTTCCAACTCTGTCTGTAATAAAGGAGCTGTAAAAAAAAATATTTTCTGTTTTCATTTGACTGAACCTCGTATATTCCAATCCTTCGGAACAATAATTAACCGGTACCCGGTCATTTGGCCGACGGACATTTGACCGAACGGACATTTGGCTGACCGGACATTCAACTGAACGGACATTTCACCGACGGAGAAATGCCTGCATTTCACCGACATTTGGACATTCGACGTAAAGAGATGTTTTCGGCAATATAATTCATTTAATGGGGAAAAAATGTTTTCAGGAGGTTATTTCGACAAATCTGTTTAATTCTTTCTACTAAGCAAGCATATTGTATTTTATCTATAAAATTATTCTTTTTTGTATGTCTTTTTAAATAAATGTTTGTTTTCATATTGTTAGGTAGGTTAAGATGGGAACCGGACAAAATGCAATTCAGGTTCTTGTATTATTTAATAATATCAAGCCTTTTTTTTGTAGGTCTTTTAAAATGAATATTTTACTTCTATAAAATGAGATACTCATTAGTGATGGGCAATATTTGATACCAGTATCGTGTATTACTTACTTTTCAAACCCGCTTATCTGTTAGGGTCGCAGGGGCAACAGCCCTATGGAGGATCTCCAGCGATCGCGATCTTCCGCCATCAGGCACATGTCCTCCCTGGTAATATCCAAGCGACTCGAACCCAGATTCTCCATGTAGTCTAGCCACCTGGTTCTAGGCCGACCCCTTGGTCTCTTACCTACCAGCTTGGAAAATAACAACTGCCTAGGAAGACTAGTTTGCGGCATCCTTATCACGTGGCCATACAAGCGCAACTCAACTGAGATCTCTCAATGCAGAGAAGTAGCGGCTCAACACCTAAAGATTCCCTTATTGTGCTGCTGTACACTCTGTCTAGTAGAGTAACACCTGCCACACCTCTCAGAAATCTCATTTCGGCCGCTTGTACCCGCGATCGCACTCTTTCGGTCATTACCCAAGCCTCATGATCATAGGTGAGAATGGGGACAAAGATAGATTTGAAGATGGAGAGCTTGGCTTTGTTACCCAGCTCGCGTTTCGTTACCACGGATCACCACAGTTTACGTCTGACACAGCTTGCTGCACCGATTCGAGCATCCAATTATTTCTCCTGCCGTCCATCACTCGTGAATGCAATCCCGAGATACTTGAATTTCTCCACCTGTCTCAATGAGGCTCCCCTAACATGGAGAGCGCACTGAGCAGGCTGTCTTGAAAGGACCAAAACTCAGGGGTATCGAACATGTCATAAACTAAATTCGAATAGCTGTATTTACTTTTAACATTTGAATAAAATTTTTGAACTCAGTAGTTTTTGAAAATTTGATGTTTTATTTTATATAGCTCAATAATTGTCACCCTGTATTTTCACTTGTCGTTTCTCACTGATGAAGGAGACAGAGAGCTTCGAGTTCCACAAAGCAAGCGTAGACCTCTTTTGCATAGTCTCAGGATTTTTAGAGCAAAGATGTGATCCGTCGTGCTTTGGCCAGGTCGGAAACCACACTGCTCCCCCAACAGTTTGGAGTCGACTATTTCCCGACTTCTCTTCTCCAGACACTTAGCGTACACTTTCCCAGGAATGCTGAGCAAAGAGATGCCTTTATAGTTGTTGCAATCTCTCTGATCTCCCTTTTTGAAGATAGGGATCACAATTCCTGTCTGCCATTGCTTAGATATCCAAGCAACCTGACACACTCGAGTCAGCCACAGGATACCATCTTGATTTAAGGCCTTTAACATCTCGGACCGGATTTCATCATCACCTGCAGCCAAATTAAAAAATTTATTCACCACATCAAAAATTTATTCAAACACATCAAAAAATTCTGTTCTGCTTTATGAGGAGACATAAAAATTCTTAATCGGATAGTATCAAATATGAAAATCAACTGGCAATGGGTTGAGTATTTCTGACATTTTTCACTGTAGAGTTCATTTTCAGAGTTTTCAATGATATAGACACTCTACCTGAATATCTGACATATATAGTGAAATTTTGTAATTTAAAACATTAATGGGATTTCACTGCCGAAAACGTGGACCGTATAAAAAGCCATCTCTTTACAAACCTAACTTAATGAAAATCATGATGGGTATTAGCAACGAGATTAATATTATTAGAGTGGAAAATAACTGATCATCAGCGCCACCACTATGAAGCAGAGATAACTTGCATGTGTCAACCTCAACTGCTGCTATTTAACCTCAACTGTCATGGCTGACGCTAGTTAAGTTGCTCATATTAATTATATAAGCCAAGTTTAGACTAAATTTATTTCCTGCATGCAGCACCATGATAAATATGATTGTAATAAACTGAATGTTTATTTTCTTATTCTCATATTTCAAGTTTTTACCTCAATTATCAATTAGCTTCAAACGTGGCGTCGTGATTTCCACTCTAATAATATTAATCTCCTTGGGTATTAGTGATAGGCGATTAGGAATGTGCGATATTTATTTGCCGTCAGTCAAATAGACTAATCGAATAAAATTTTAGTAATTGGCGATTTTATTAGAATGGCTTGGAAATTTATTCGACTAAATCACACAACATGACTAATTTTTTAAAGAAATTAACAGGGTGTGTAGCAAAACGATTTCGTAAAATTCCCTGACTTTTCCCGGGGATGAGCTTTCGGATTGGTTTAATAATGGAAACAAAAAAACACCGGAATGAATCGAAATACTCGAATAAAAAAATCTGATATAGTTACGACTATATCGAGTTGGAATTATTCGACTCTTTTAGTCGACTAAGGACCAAAATATCGTGGTATTTATCGATATCAAAGAATATCGCACATCCCTATGGGCGATACTTTAGTATCTCATATTTTAGAGTCATCGATACTGTCAGAATTTTCGCATTTGATACTATCCGATATTAAAATTTTTGTGTCTCCTCATAAAACAGGACAGAAACCTGATGTGTATGGAATAAACTTTTAATACCACGATACTAATATCAAATATTGCCCATCACTAATGAGTATCTCATTTTATAGAAGTAAAATATTCATTTAAAAAGACATACAAGAAAGAATAATTTTATAGGTCCATACAATATGCTTGCTTAGTAGAAAGAATTAAACAGATTTGTCTCATAAGATTTGTTATACGAAATAACCTCCTGAAAACATTTTTTTTCCCATTAAATGAATTATATTGCCGAAAACATCTCTTTACGTCAAATGTCCAAATGTCGGTGAAATGCAGGCATTTCTCTGTCGGTTAAATTTCCGTTCGGTCATATGTCCGTCGGTGTAATGTCCGTTCGATGTAATGTCCGTTCAGTCGAATGTCCAGTCAGCCAAATGTCCGTTCGGTCAAATGACCGGGTACCTAATTAACCAGTGACATATATTTTCATTTACAAATTATTATGTTAATTATGAATTCACGTGTTATAGCTATTGTCGGCGATTTCAGCCCACTTGAAGCTCACTCTACTATATCCTGTCTCAGCTTCACTTGAGAGTGATGTCACCAAAAAATGTCACTTATCAGACATAATATACAACATCATATCTTTCCACCATTAATTTTTTTTTTTTTAATTTTGTTAAATGACTTTGCTATCCGACGTTTTTTATTATATCGAGGAGAAAATATGAAATATGATTGCAGTCAGAAATTTTGAATTTTTATACAAAAATTTATTCAAACTATTTCTTCATGTTGATGAACTGTAACCGTTTCACTTGTGATGTCACTCTCATCTATGCTTGAGACAGGGTATAGAAGATGTTATTATGTCACAGCA
>JAHWFO010052114.1:794592-838545 GCA_023313115.1 Rhysida immarginata | reverse complement strand
AATTAAAGTATTTTGGTTATAAAGGCATGTAATGAATAACGTAAAATCTGCATTTGCGATATCGATACTTTGTCTCCATTATCTGATTTTCTTAAGTCAGGTGGAGAAGGGGGGAGGTTGAAGTAAAAATAATATATAATGATTGACGTTTTCATAAGTAGTCATATAATCCATAAATTAAAAAAAAATTGGCCATGTGGTTGGTCTTTTTTTTTTCCTTTTTTTTCTTTTTGACTCGCGTGATTTGTTTGTTTAGGGTATAAACTGTACATACCCAAAAGGCTCCTAACAGATGGGCGCACTTCTTCGAGGCGCCGGAATCAAAGTCCACATGTTAGGTCGGTTTGATCCGGTTGACCAAGTATTGAAGCATCTTGGAGGACCCGCGTGGCGTCACATGGATCGTGATTGGTCGAATTTTGGCCACGTGGTTGTTGGTCATAAAATATCGATTTTGCTATTTGATTTAAAATTTATTTAAAGTGTCCATGACTATTTTTCGATTTATTATGAAGTAGCTGATATACTCGGCGTTGCTCGGACTCTTTGTTGATGAAATTTTGCAATTTCTGAATGTGAATATACAAAAAAAGTGAACATTATTCTTCACCTTTCATCTCAGGCCCTGCGTCAAATTTACTCAGCTAAAGGGCCGGTGATTATAGAGAAGTGAAACATAATACAATAATAACATTTTTAAGAGCCAAAAGATTGATTTTTAGAAGACGCTTATACATAACAATAGCGAAGCATTGCCGGGTCTGCTAGTATATATATATTTTAAAATATGTAAATTTTCCATCTTTTACCCTATCATTGCAAATTTCTGCCTTATTTAAACTACGGCGAATCCTACTTAGCTCAGTTCCAGTAAATGCCACATACGAGGCGCCAGTAAAACTGAAAGTAGCGAATACAGCCCGCAAATTGTTACAGCGATCAAGAGCTCCTATTATGCTGAGAAGAAAAACATAGCTTGCATCTTCGCAAAGGCAAAATCAACGATCTCTTAACATGAAGAAACCTCCGCTCCTTGTTCTTCACTCGAGATCTCCTGCTTGACCTTAGCCACTATAGCTGTACTGTATAGTTCCCACGAAAATGCCCTGAGTTGTTTAAAGTGCTCACTGCATGCTGCAGTTGTGGATGCTTCCAAAGCACTGATAGGGAGGGAACCTTAACCTCGTGTATAACAGCAGGCTCCAGCTGCTGTTTTCCCTCCATGCATTTATTTTTTTATCAGTATTCCCGATCAGTTCTGTGGACGCATCCACGCCTGCAGCGCGCGCAGTGAGCAATTTCAACAACTCAGGGGCATTTTCGTGGGAACTATACAGTACAGCTATAGTGGCTAGAAGAATTGCGAGGCAACAGCTACTACTCACAATACTACGTCGTTGATTTTCAATGTGATGATAGTAGCGGTGGCGCTGCAATCGACATAGATGCAAGTTACGCGGGAGATGAGATGGAAATCTTAGGATGACGGAGGTTTTTTCCAGCTATATTACGGGTGAGTTAAGTTTATTTATAAAAATTTAGTATGCTTTTAGGTAATTGTCTTCCATAGAACTTGAGAATACTGTTTAACGTTAAAATAAATGATAAAATCTGCTGTTTCAATTATGAGCCCTTCCGAGCCAGAGGAATTAAATTTTGAGTAATTAATCATTAAACATAGATCTGCTAAATTAGGTCTAATAAAATATAAACATAAAATCTAATAATATAATGCTGTACACAGCTGGCCACCTCAGAAATGATAGAAAATGAATTTTCACAGATGTTTCACGAGAAAAAAGATTCATGAAATGAGGCAGTTGCCCCTCTAGCTCAGAAGGTCTCATATGTGAAATGTATAATAATGAAAAATGTATAGATGTAGAAAGAGAATGTCTTTTTTCATATAAAATTCATTTTTATCACAAGATTAACTACTAGATTACTTTGTTATGTGATGATAGAAAATTTAAATATCATTTAGGTTAATAGGTTTGAAAAAAAATTCCTTATTATTTAAAAAAAAAAAAAGATATATAATAAATTTGTATTTAAAGCTGTGTTTGATTGCATTTTGTTATTTAAAAACAAGGAATTTTTAAAAATTATTCTGATTTTCTTAGAATTTAAATAAAGAAAAAAATAAATAGAAATATAGACAGTAAAGTTGTTCTTGAAATTTTAAAATGCAACAGTAAGAAGGGCGGGATGCTATTTTATTGCAAAACTAAAATCAGAGAAAAAAAATCGAAAACTTATTTAAAGAAGATAACGGTGTGTGAAATGGTCGTGTATTTCTTTATATCAAAGATAACTGAAAAAGAATAAAATCATTTGAAACTAAAAATACTGCAAAATTATCTCTAAATTAAAAACCAAAAGAGTGGGGTTAAAATATTATTAAAATAATATATTATTTAAGGTTCTGGAATGAAAATGAATTAATAAATCAAATTTATACATTTTACGAAGAAATTATGAAGTTTTATTGATGTAAAGCTCTGGATGTTTAGCTACTACGTTGATATAGCTGCCATCTGGCGGAATCATCATTCGAGGAATCAGAATTGAACGTTCGCTGCCACACAATTCTTCTAGCCACTACAGTACAGCCAACACCTCCTAGAGAGAAGGCCTGCGGACAAAAGGTGTATATCTTGTTACATCATCATCAAGCGACCAAATTTAAGATTTATTATTGGTAGAAACACGTTTAACAATAGCCGCTGAAGAATGATGAAGCAGCGAACTCCAGCATCTTTTCCCCAAAAAACTTTTGCAAGAATTGCTCCAACAGCGCCAGAGACATTGTTGCATCGCAAGAAGAGTTGCCAAAAAATACTTACTACTAACAATGTAACTATGCTTAAAATAAGTTTTAAAAGACATTAATTGTAAAAGCGTCCTGTAATCTCTAAAAAGAAAAAATACTTAAACGTCCACTAACTCTACTGCTACTACATGGCAGAATTTTAAGAGGTACATTTTTAGATTTACATATCTTAGCCTTATCTGCCTTGCTATGCTGTTTAAATAAGCTTAGAGAGGAGAATGCATTTAGTATCAGATGATTTTTTTCTGGTACCTAAAAAAAATCGGCGTCGACAAAGTCTGCACTACATAATCTGTAAACTTGGTTTAAGGTGACAGCAGATTTGTTCACGAGATCAAACCTCTTTCGTCTGCTTATTCTCTCTTTGCACGTATATAATTCAAGCGTTTTTGGTAATTAATCATTCATAATTGCACTTGAGAATTTTGTTTACTTTCTTATCTCAGAAATAACCATATTTTAACTTTTTTCTTAAGCATAAGTACAACCCATGGCAAAAAGTATTGAAACATACTGCATGATTTACAGTTATAAAAACACTACCTGTAGTAAGTTTTAAACTAGGTCTATGATAAAATAAAAAATGTAGAATTATTCATAATATTTTACAACTCTTACAAACTAAGGGAAAAGTCATTTTTGTCATGAAGCACATGGTTGATATATAAATTTGCTTTTTCTTATTTGAAGTTAATCTGTTAACGAATTTTTATTTTGGGCTTACTTGCCTACTTGCAAAGATAATCGAGTTGTATTTTGAAAATGGTAAATTATGTGTTATATTCATTTAATGCATATTAGCAGGAATGAATGAGGGGGGGAGGCTTTTTTGATATTAGACTATAGAGATAGTGAAAATTGATATTTAACGTCTTCTTCCGCTCAGCTTCTTCTCGATCGTGTAATTTCATAATGAGAAGCAGTTGTGTAGTATCAAAACTTTTTACTAAGAGTTTTAGTCAAGTCAATCCTAAGTTAAACTCATAACTCTTATCCTGGGTTTAATTCGTTCTTATATCATAAAATTACTTTTACTCTTTTTCAACTTAAGTTGGTTTGTAAGCGTTTAATTAACTTAATACCATCTTACCACACGAAAAAAAAAACGAGGACAATCAATGTTCATTTTAAATATAGGCCTATTTAGTTAACTATTCAAAATGTAGGTTTTTACAATAAAATCTTCATTTGTTTTTTTAGATATACTTTATGTTGTTAGTAAGAAAAAAAAGAATGAAACAGACTCACCTTTTTTCATTCTTGGGAAAACGCAAAAATAATAAGTCCCGTTCAACAGAAGAGTTTGAGCACGTCAACGATGCACAATATTTTGCACCAGTTTTGCGAGTTGCCATTGTCGACTAACACTAATGAAATTTGCAGAGCGAATGCAGTTTCCTTGTAGACCATTTGGTTAGGGAAAATTGTTAATTTCTTGACCCATGGAAGAAAGAAGAGAATGTCCTGTGGTCGATTGTTTATTTCATGATCCTTTTTTCTGTCAATTTCCTGTGGTCGACTGCTTATGAAATTCTTTGGTAGGAGAGGTGAGGGAAGACTCATGGAAGAAGACTCACGTTTTTCACTCACAGATTTGAAATAAACCGAAAGGCATAGTTTCTACCCATCCGTTTGGTGCGCTTGTGTACTCATGATAACACACATGAAGCTAGAGCTTCGCTTCCCAATCTACATCTTCCATGGTAATGCTGTCTCAGGCTTGTAGAATGCGTTGCTAAGGGTGACGTTTGCTTTGGATTTTCACAGCATGAACCATCATGCAACCACTGAACCACCGAGGCCGATACGCAGCATCTGTGTTGGGGATGATTGGCTATCCGTAGTCAGCTGCAAGCCACTTTGCAAATGTTGCCAGCAGCATTGTTGAGGTTAGCCAGCCTGTACCAGCTTTATGTTTAACAGTCCCAGTATCTCTGAAATGTGACATCACCTTTGTGATGGCATTATGCGCGAATGGTTTATCTCTTTCGGGGTCGGGGCGTTTAAATTAGCAGCAATGATACGTTTGGTGCGTTCTCCAGACATCAGGATCAGCTCATTTCTCCTATGCAATAGTGCTTTCTCCAATTAAACGCACCAGTCAATTAAATATTTTTGTTAAGTTCTTGTGAACCACAACAGAAAACTGAAGTCCGATTAACGGAATTAACTCCTGAGAAAAACTGGTATTATTTTATATGCCATGTGACCGTCTTCCCATTTATTAAAAGGAACTTTGACCAAAAATAGCGGATTTCAAGATATCGACCAAACTCCAAAACTGTCCTAAACGATAGAGCACCTATCCTATTCTCTGCTAGCATGGTTACATCGTTCATTTTACGCATGATTTCTGAAATACAGGTATGTCCAGTGACATTTGATTCACTCTGGATTTGGAGTTAGAGCGAATTATCAGGTAACTACTTAGCAATATGTAATTCAGGCCTATCTGCAAGTACCCAATCCAGTAGACAAAGTATGATGGACCCAAAATGACAACAGGAGCTAGCTTAAGTTGAATGATGAAGTACCAGAACCAGAATTTCTATCGTGAAAAGGCAAAAAAGGCCTGCAAAATGACCTCATGTTAGTGTATGATAAATACACTGACCAGGGGACCGCATAGACGTATAATCACGATTTCGTTGAAATTTTAGGACTGTCAATGTACAACATTAATATACCTTCTGTGTAAAAGGATTTGAATAGACCTTTCATTTCAAAGAAAAATAAAATAGTTTACGTTTATTATTATTAGTGTTAGATAAGCCAAGTGGTAAGAAGTATATACCACTATAGTGGCTAAAAAATTACCACCATAATACCACTTAACAGCGGTGGCGCAGTCGTTAACCTCAGGTTCTGTGTATTTACTAGTCCCGGTCCGATTCTTTTAGTATTGAATTTTTTTTTCTTTTTTTTTCGCCATTATTATTTGTGTGCACTTTGCATAATAACGTTCAGATATATAAGCAAAGTCAAAGGTCAAAAAAGGCAAAATGCATTGTACAATTTTTTCATGGAGGTAATTGCTGTGGCGTGTGAATTGAAAAAGAAATGATAAAGATCTATTTGCTCTATCGACGGTCTATGCGCATGGGTTATTTTCAGTGCCACATCACAGATCGGCAATGACCATCCGTGAAAATATTGTACAACGCATTTTGCATTTTTTTACGGGTTGCTACTTCACGAATTTCAGCACTACCTCTCTGTACACCCGAGCAACCTATAGTACAAGAATAGCAAAAATGACGTTACCTATGGCGAAATAATAATCATGCGTAAAATGAACGATCGTTTAGGACAGCTTTGGAGTTCGGTCGATATCTTGAAATCCGCCATTTTGGGTCAAGGTTCATTTTCATTAATGGGAAGAGGGTCATTAGGCATATCAAATAACACCATTTTTTTTTCCTCAGGAGTTCATTCTTGTAATCGGATTTCAGTTTTCTGCTGTGGTTCACAAGTCTTAACAAGAGGAGAGCTGATCCCGATATCTGTAGAACGCACCTGCCGTATCATTGCTGCTGATATCAGTACTATAGGAATCGACCCCGGACCAGTAAATCAATACCGCCTAGAGAGAAAGCCTACTCACGGAAAAATCATACATTGTTACATCATCTACGGTAAGGACAATTTCGGGCTTATTATTGGTAGAAATATGATTAACAATACCCTACCGTAAGTGATATAACAATGTGTGACGTTTTTGCGCTCAGGCTTTGAGTAGAGGTGGTGTTGAGTAAATCCACAAAACCTTACTTTAACCACTGCGCCACCGCTATTAAGTTGTATAGCTTTCTTCCCACTTGACGTACTGTATTTGGAACTACAATAATAAACGTCAAATTATCTTATTTTTCCCCTCTGAAACGAAAGGTCATAGATTCAAATCCTTTTACAAAGTAGGTATATTAATGTTGTAGAACGACCTCCTAAATTGTCAACCATTTCCGTGATTACATATTCGTTGGGTGCCCTTAGGGGTTGCCAAAAATTAGAGACACCTCTTATTTGAAAGTAAATCAGTCCTAAAGTGACGTAGAGTGGCGTAACAACTCGGAGCTGATTATATACAGGACGCTCAGCTTCAGACGACGTAGTTATTACGGACGTTTATGTCAAAATGGGTAGACGAAAGATTTAAGTGAGCTTCAAAGAGGAATGATCACTGGTGCAGGAAGAGCTGGTACCAGCATCTTTGAAACCAAGACTCATTCTGGATTTCCTCTCCCAACAGTATCGCGGGTGCTTAGAGATTACCAGTTGAGAGTAAACATTTCAAGTGATAAAGATTGTTCTTGTCGAAAAAGACTGGTGAACGAGAGAGGTGAAAGGCGAATAGCACGCATAGTCCGCAGCAACAGAAGGGCAACAACTTGGCAAATTACAGCTAAATTCAATGCAGGTGCTTCACAAAGCATTTCCCCACGCACAATAAGTATGACCTTGCAAAAAATAGGCTTTGGCAGCAGGAGTATCTTTTGCCACAGAACAAAAGCAAAGGCGCATATTTCGGGCCCGAGAACGATGTAATTGGCTCGGTAATCTGGCTCGGTTAATATCATTTTTCTGCTCCATCATGCAGAAGGCAGTATCAGATTATAGCGCAAACAGCAAAAGTTCATGGACCCTTTCTGCCAAATGACAACTCTTCCGGCTAGTAGCGGTGGAATTATGGTGTGTGGAATGTTTTTCTGGAGTACGTGGGTTCCTTGATATCTGGACACAACTCTGAACAGTAACGTTTACCTCAAAATCGTTGTCTATTAGGTGCACTCATCTATGGTTATGGTGTTCTCTTCTGGAGATGGTCGCTTTCAGCAGGACAAAAAGCTGCAGGACCCAATTCAGAGCTGCCATTATGTCAGCATGGGCCAACATTCCTCAGCAACGATATCAGCATCTTGTTGAGACCATGCCAAGAAGAACATCGGCTGCGATCAGAGCTAAAGGTTAACCAACTCGTTATTTGAGGGTTTCGCTAAATTTTGGCCACTCAGTACATCCGTATTGTCAAATATTTTTATTTTGGTAATACGCTATTAACGCTTATTTGCTTTGCTTATTGAAAATTCTCTAAAATAAATGAACTCTGAATAGTACAGTATAATGAAACAGTTACCGAATATAAGTTTAAATTATTTATTAATATTAAAGTCCAACCTTTACATAATAATCAAATATAAAGCAGGTGCCACAAATATTTCAAAAGCGTACTGTATTTATATTTACAGATATTTTGATAGCAAAGTCCTTTCGGAAAAGTTCATTCAATACTATTTCACACGGAAAATCTTTACAAAACCTGCAAAACTATTTAGAAGGTGTAGTAATTGGGAAGGTGGGCTTGGGAATGCATATACATCGTTTCAATGTCCATTGGTAAATGATCGAAAAGAATTTTGACCTGGCGAATTTGTCCATGCAACGGGCACGACAAAATACGCGTTGCATGAAGTCCGGCATTTGCTGATAGCTGTAGCCGGCTGCCGCTCTCGCTCTGTTAGCTTGGACTACATAACAAAGAGACAAATAAGCAGAGATATTTAGAGAAAATTAAAGATATTTAGAGAAAATTTATTAGGTGAGTGAAAAAATAATAATTTTCTTATTTCATAACAGTAATATAGTTGTATTAATGATAAGTTTATTATTTTATTTATTATGCATCTCGCACCCGATACGGATAAGGCAAACTTGCTATCGCATATTAATTCATTTTTGGACGCTGACAAAATTTTATTTGTCATCAATTAAAAACACGATACCATATTTAATCATTTTTTTTTATCACCTGTGATAGCATTGTGTCTGAACCCGAAGTGGATCCAGCCAACACCTCCTATAGAGAATAGCCTCCGGACAAAATATGTACACATTCCTACATCATCAAGCGGCTTATTATTGGTAGAAATACGATTAACAATAGCCGCTTGATGATGATGTAACAATATATATACATTTTTTCCACAGGCTTTCTCTCTAGTAGGTTTTGATCCAGCACATGGGGTCCAATCGATAGGTGTCACGTGTATTCATATCTGGGTATGGTTAAGTTGCAGAATTGCGCAGTGGAATATAAAGAATTACGTGAAAGCGGGCGGATAAATGCAAAATACAATTTTTAATGAACAAAAGATAAAGCTTAAGATAAATGAGAACAGATAATAAATTATTACATAACTACACGGAGCTTGACTAATAATTAGACTTCTTAAATTACAAGCAAACCACGTGTAAGAATCAATCACCTAATTTACTATATGCTAATTAGTATACTAAACATGAATGAATGACGTGTACCTTACAATCTTTGATCCTTTTTTTTTTTAAAGGACAATTGGCTAAATTTAAACCAACAAAACTTTCAATTTCAACAATTGCCTAACTAATAATTATAGAAAAACATGGCACACTTAAAACTAAAAAGAACCAATGAAACATCTTAATGTCATAGCATAATTAGGAATCATAAAGTACCGATAGATACATTCGTAATGCAATTACAATAATTATCTCGGGACGAAGAACAAGTAACAATAAACTCATAAATTTAAGCTGAGAGTATACTTAAGAATTTTCCTACAATGGAAGAAAGGACACATCAAATTCTTACCGATACAGAATTATTTCATCGCCTACCGCTAATGCTCCATAGTCCTTTTCTTAAATTAAATATACTTAAGTCCAGTCCGGTTGGTTACACACAAAGTCACATAAAAGGGTATTTCAAATAAAGGTAAGCTTTACAACTTATTTTTTTAAAAGAATTTTTCACAAGGATTCACACCAAACAATTTCCAAAATTTTTAGCTCTAGGTCACAAACTTAAAAAAATACACCTTGGAGAAATACCAACGTCACTAAATTCAAAGAGCGGGAAAGCCTTATAAAAAGTCACAGTCAGTGTCTTATCTTTTAATGAATAACAAAATGAGGTGTCCGAGTTAAGTACATCACCGCTTTCCCTTACGCCCTTTCTAAAAGGAATATACACTGATTAGAAAAAGAATTCACTCCCCCTTCCACTTATTTATTATTAAGAATCAGGGGCGTTCGTGACCAAGGAAGAGTAGACTCGTCTCTTCCTAACGATGAACGGCATTAAATTGCGACGTCACCCACAGGCTGCTAAATCTATCTTGAGCCACAGAAAACGCATTCAAACGTGCGTAGCCAATATTTACTCCCGCACAAAGCTCTCTTCGAGCTAAGCTCTCGAACACGCTCCTGTAATGGTGAGCACTCCCGTTTAACGAAAATTCCGTACTCACTGTTGAAGAGAAGGTCGGAACTTCAGCTGGCACTGGTTCGTTCGGGAACACCGCTCTAACGTCGTACGCTCCAGGCTCCTGGCTACCGTCACTGCTTGTTGCATGTAGAACGCCAGAACTTGCCCCCTTCGATGCTTTACAGCATGACTCGGCCGCCGTCGGGTTCTCCGCTGGCTCGTTCACTCGGGGTTCCATACGACTCTTGCTTCAGGAGACCGTCTTCGTCGCCGACGAAATCAAGCATAGTTGGTGCCGCTGCTCGGTTCTGCTTTTTGCCATCCAACCTTCTTCGTCCGACGCTGGTTCCTGTCTCACTCCTGTCGTCGTCGATCCTTTCAATCTTGGCTCCCGTTGCCGCTCTCGTTTGTCATTGGAGCAGGCGTGATGATGCTGTTGACGCGTCGCCTGGAGCTCCGCCCGCCTCCCGGTGTTGTAGAAAACGCGGGTCGGAAATCCAGCACGAGCGACGTGGGAAATCGAGCTGGTGTTTGATTTCCGTGACAATAGGTATTGGTGTCCCCAGACCACAGACCTTCGCTGGTACAGGTTACATGGGACACCCTGTATAATACACGTATAGAGTGAAATGCTAAAATTAATGATGAAATTATTTTATAAACTTAAAATTATATATAGTTATTATTTCTTTTATTTCTTATTATATATAACTAAAATATGAAAACCTCTGAAATAATTTAACTTCATTTTTACATTTGGAATATTTTAAATTGAAAATTAAAAATAAAGCAACAAATTTTTAAAATGAACAGCATATCCACTACACTATTTGTAGAATTTTTTTAGAACTATCCCTGATAGACTTTGAACAATACAAAACATTTTGTTTAAACAATATCTCGCAGCACATCATTGATTTTTGGCCATTTTTAAATTCAGCTTGTATTTATAAGCCTATCTAGGAATAAATGACATGTGCTCTTGGTTTAACACTTCCGTTATTAAACCGAAACTAAAAGTCAGATTTGTAAAATGAAAACAGTTTATGACATAAAATTGGCCGTAGAAGGATAAAATACATATGCGCACACAAATCTGCGCATTACATCAAAATAAGAATGGCTGTTATATGTCGTTAGTATTAAGGATCTCTGGTAAGTACGCGCAGAACGTCTGTCAACAATCGTATGTCTCGTTATTTGTTTCTCTGGTCAAAGTATATTCCACCCACTCTTTCTGCAATGAAGTTTGAGAAATTTTTGACAGAATTTGCTGATTTAGCCGTATCCCTGGATGACAACACCTTTATAGTCGGGGATTTTAATTATAGTTATTCAAATGGCAACTACAGCTTTTCTTATCTTGCTAACTCGAGAATACAACTACCATCTATGTGACAGCAGGAACTCGATTTAACGAATTTTAACTACATTCTAATTTTCCAGCTTTTTATTTATTATTTATTATTTTTTATTTATTTTATTTTTATTACTTTTTATTTATTGTATTCCAGGGTTCTTGTGTCTTGCCTTTCTGCTCTACATCTGTCAATTTCAAATTTTCCTAATGGATTCTTGGAAAGGTGTTTGCTACTTTCGAGATTCAAGTAGCTCATTCTGTGTCACCGTTGGCCGACGAAAATCGTTACTATCCAGGGGTGCGTTCCTCGACATTGTCCTAAAACGAAACAATCTGACGTCTCTGTTACTCGCTGGCTATGACAGCATTGTTGAATCTCCAAACAAAGACAGCAGGTATCCGTTCGTCGTGAAAACGAACGTATGAATCTTCCAACTGATTTCATCATTTTTTATTGAGTCAAGGCCCTTTATAGGGCCACATTTTTTATTTGTCAGAATAAAAATTTAATCTAAAACATAAAAATGCCTGCAGCAATTATTCATTTGTGGTACTTTACAGTGTTTAAACTATAAAATATTTATGGAAGGACAACGTATGAAAGTAATAATTTGTAATAAAAATGTATTAACCTCAAAAAAATTTGTTGCTGAATTGTACATATTCATTTATAGTGTAAGGAAACATGCAAACCTCATACGTCGTATGGCGCTCACCAAAATATGGATTCGAGAATCCTGTCGAAACTGCGCCACTGTAAGGAAAAGATAAATGCTTACACCTGTCGGGTTGCATCAGTGTATAAGATTTTCCCCTTAAGGTGAGGATATCAATCGTGAGCATGGGCGATTGAGCCTCCAATGTGAGATTCAAAGATTTCAGTCGAGTTGTGTCATCGCTGGTTAAGCGAAAATTTAGATTTGGGTGACCGAATGGATGGTTAAGGTTTAATAAGATCCCCACATTAAGATTCATCAGCAAACAGGTACGGCCGGGAAGAGGATCAAATAGAGAAATATAAACTCAAGCTCTTTGGTGTAACAAAATGATAAAAAAATTTTTCATGTAAAATCTAGTTAATCTTAATGAGATTTAAATAACCTTCGATCTCTCTATCAGGATCGGAAAAATGAATATTAATTGAAATAATTGATCTAGTCATGGTAAAAGAATCTCAATAAAATGGCATCAAAAAATATTCATTATAAAAGTAACCCATGAAATGTATGCATCAAAAGATTAAACATTCTTTAAAATTAAGCATAGCTTTAGCAAATGAACCCCAGTTAAAATATAAATATCGAGCTAAGTAAAACACAATAATGGCAAACAAAATCCCATAAAAATAATGGTAAACAAAAACGCTTTAAAATGGCCAGGGACGGAAAATCAAAGTTAATAAACTCACGGCTGAAAACGGAACAGCAACATCAGCATCGTGGTAGCTGGGCATCGGGCGTGGCAGGACACCTCTTTGGTCATCGCTCATTTACTTCGTTTGGCTGAACATGGATACGGTGGTGGGTCATCTCAGGAAACGATCATGGGACAAAGACTAACTGGTCAATTTACGGGACAAAGGCATTGTTAATGCAGGGGCACCGCGAAAGAAATCACGTTACAAAACCTCATTAATGGAGCAGAACAAAAGGAAAACTAAAAAGGAAACAAATTAACTAAAAGGAAACACCTTTAAAGGAAACCAAAAGGAAACACCCAATTAAAAGGAAACAAATTAACTAAAGGAATTTTGGTGTTCCCCCATGCAGTTTGCCCATTGACGGTCATCGTAAAGCAATGGCTTTTGCTACCAACCGATAAAACTAAGTTCAAGTAAAAGACACACTCGTCGGCAAACCTACATCGAGGGGCAAGAAGCAGAAAAGCTGCTGGAACGTCTTGGAGGTGCAACAGGCAAGATCATTCTCCCAGATCAAGAAAAACCAACTTTCCTCTTCCAAACGGAAATCGAACGTTCGACCAATGAACGTTCGGTGATGTCACGCGGGTCATCCAAGAAGTTACAACCGGATTTAACCATCCGCGCATCTGGTTCGAAGTCTAGGGTGCCAAACAGGCACGCGGCCACCTGCTAGAATCTAGAAGGTTCCAGAGAAATGCTCAAAGGCAATAAAGTGGTCAACCAAGGTCCGAAATAGTCGAGGGTGGGAGAGGAAGGAGTCGTCTATTTTAAGCGTGACCATTCACGCAACCCATCAGCTTGACCTGAATTCAATAGCTGTTCAATGTCGAAGACACTGATATGACAACCAGAAGGGAGAGCACGGTCCCCATCTTTCAGTTACACAAGCTGAAAGTTGCCTAAACGAGAGGAAGTGAACATTATTCACGCTCCCCTCGAGGCCATAAAATTTCTCAGCTACGAACAAAGAGAAATAAAAAGAATTTCTCTTAAAAAATTTAGCTTTCTAAAAAACGCAGAGCTCGACTCGTTTTAGTAAACGTTCAAAAGAATATTAGATACTTCCTTCTACAGAATAAACTGCTGTCTGTAAATGTCAATAGAAAAAACAATTCAATAAATGTCCCAACTGCTTAATAAACAAACAGCTCAAATTAAAATGCACAAATGAATTAATTAAACGTGTAAGGTCTGAACCTTTCCACCTCTCACAGGTTTCATCAAAATGGTTTATGTAGTAAACCATTTTCTTACGTGTGGTGTCCCTCCAATCCAAAAGTCCTGGTGAGTCCTGCTGTCCGTTCGAGGGTGAATAACCTACCTGAGCCATTACATCAAGCAAATCTTAGAAGTAAAAAGGGATTGTGATTAAAAATTTTGGAAATAGCTCTTAGGTGTTGAGAATGAGCCTTTGTCATTTCCGATGAACAGAAAAAGTCTAAACGTCCATAGGGTGTCCAACAAAGTGTTTGTAAAAGTTCCTCCTGACACGGAAAGTTCATTTTTGCCAAATAATTCATGGTCTTCATGGTCATAAATGTATAATGAATTTTAAACATCATTTGCAAATACCAGTAAGTAGGTGTAATTAATTCAGGATAATAAGTCAAAGCAACTTTCATACTCGAGACTATTCCATCGCAATGGGTCAGCTGGACAGACCAACCTTGATCTTTATTGGAGTCCGCCTCCCCGTTGTGTACAATGATGTCTAAACCGGTTTAGTTCGAGAACTTAAAATTACTTAGCCCAGGAAATTTACAGATAAAAAAAATTTTATTTGAAAGATGAAAAAGGAGCTGGATCACTAAAGAACGAGAATACTTAATGTGTAACCAAAATGGATAACTGTTCAGTAAAGTCTAGCACACTAAGGAATACTGTTCACTCTTGCACTATTCACGCTCAGCACGTTCAGATCTGCAAGTTTCAGGCACGGCTGGCACACTCTCCCTCTCACCATCTCACACTCCTGCGTACTCCAAGAGCAGTGGGCACCCTTCGAGGGCACGTGGCTCGTGTCATCGCTCGCTGTGGTCGATGAACTAGGGCGAGGTGAGGCATTCTTCACTTGGTCACGTGTGGTTCTCCTCAGCAGCGGGGGGGGCCCCCCCCCCCTCTTGTGGCACGGTCAACTGCAAGAGAGTTTAAGACAATTTTTCTGTCCCCAAGTGGTCAAGCGTTTAAATCCCAAAATTACATATGTGTAAAGACAATAGTTCGAGTTAAGAAAAAAATATCCATACTGAAATCAGAGACACATTATCTCAGGCAATTACGATTTCATACAAGAAAATATCACAACAGTGCTAACATTGATCATCAAGGCACAACAAGCTTCAGCAATTAGAATGATTGACAATGGGCAGTTTCATAATGAAAGAAAACTGTAATAATTAAGTGTAACAAAAGATAATGTTGTTTTTTTGACTGTGTCCAAACTAACGAATATCGACGCAAAACCAAATTCAACGTAATATTCGGTGTAAAAAATGTCAAAAAGAGTTGAAAAATTTAAAAAAATTCCTTTTGATGGAGTAGGACAAGCTTTCTGTGTTTCCAACTCCTACCTGGATTCCACATTCGCATCGCTAAAGAAAACTGTTTGCATCTTTAGGCATAACCAGGAGTGAAAAAAAAATAAACAAACTTCTAAAAGTTACAAGTGGTAGGGCAGTTTTTGTTTGCAAACAAGGGGGTCAATCAGCTCGAGGCACATCGTTCGACCTGGAAATCGAGGCATCTAAATCTTCCTCCTGCTGGGGTTGCGTGGCTGCCTTCTACTTCCCCATCGGCTGAGGTTCCTTGGTCTCCACGTTGTCTACCCACTCCAGTTGGTGGATGAGGTTGTTTATAGGGGATTTTCCCATAAGGTTGATAGAGGTCGTCTACCCCCATCACTACTTCCAAGGTGTGGGGAGAGGATCCCGTACCATTCAAAAGTCTTCTACGTCATGCAGATGGAAATAGGCCTTCTCCGACCGGGCCTACACATTTTGGTGTAGTCGTCATGGAGAAAAACGCTCTTTACAAATGAATTCTATCACACAAGGCTCCTGGCGTTCTTAGGATACAACAGCTGAATTCACCAACAATGTTCCTGTTTTGAATGAAAGGAAAACGCATTCCCTAAGATAGAACGTAACAGATGAGGGCATGTGTACCTGCTCCGGCCGGCACGCACATATGTGACGAAGTCGGACTCTAGTTCCATACGGCCAATGAAAGAAAAGAAAAGGCGATACTCGCGTGGATCTCATGGCCATGAAGGACTTCATGGGCCACCCAAGAATTCAACCAGAGTGACATTGTAGCTCTCTTTTCCCACGGCTGTCGAGTAATCTTCGCATGGCGATGACACCACGCCTCCGGGTCACAGCCTGGTGGCTCTGTGTCTGACTGACAAAAGGACGTTCCCCGAGGTAAAAAAAAAATAGGGTACAATTTAATTAACGAGGGTGTTCGCACCTACCATCGCAGTGCGTTTTTCGGACAACGTAAGAAAACAGAATTAAAGGTGAACCATTTTTGAATTGGGAAAGAATGTTCGTATTAATTTAAACTGTTAAATTACACAGCTCTTGTGCTTATTGCCTACTGGAGATATATAAAACATTTCACCTGAAATCTACCAAGAATTATATTGACTTAACTCCTCTCTTGGCGTTCCGGCAGGTGGCAAACTAAGCCAGGACAATGTAAACTTTTTACCCAAACAGCCAGATAGCATAGAAACCTCTTGGTGTTCAACTCCAGTCTGAACCTCTGCGAGTGGGCAATAGATTCTTTCACCAAAGCACCGTCTAATTAAATGGCTTAGTGTTAACTGCAACAATTACTGAAAAACCTAACGATTATATAGAATGTCTCAGTTACCGTATTGATACCCCCAATTCGCCACCTCTATACATAAGCTAATTGAAAATGCTATAGACAATGAATCAAAGTCTAAAATCCCAACTATGTTTTAGATGGGCTTTGCATTTATGCATCTAAATTGTCATTAACGTCAACCAGTTTATTGTTTCAAGATAAACCAATATGTCTGACACAAGATATCACTCCAGATAACTACGCAATTTAAATATTCTGATTACTGTATATTTAGGCAACTAGTATAGTAAGAAGTCATTTATTCAAAGAGGAAAAAAAATAAATTCTGAATTCGTTCATTCGCAACGCATGTCTTGTTCAATAAAATGGAATAAAAGTTTTGATTAAATATACATATATTTCTCTTGTAATTAATTTAAGGTAACACAAATAATCGTTTTATCGCCCGCTCAGCCTTGGAGCAAAATTCATTCAATAAGCTCAAGCAGCAAAGTTCCTTATCTCCTTCCATTCCTTGGGCAAACGAAAGAGAGAATGGGAGCGCTCCTAAGCGTTTTAATCATGACAATGCCCAATATTCCCCCTAATATAAAATGGTTAATTCAAAAGTAAAACTTAATCAATGGTCCAAGTAAATAAAACCCATTCCTCTCGTTTACGTAGGGGGCAAAAAAATAATCTCGACTAAACACCTTCCTTTTACATCCATTTCTAATATATAACAAAGCACATAGTAATGTTTTAAACTTCCGAAATATTCAATTTAATTTATTTATCCCATCAAGTAACGAATATGTTTTTTGTCAATTCTTCCTTATCCCTATACCAATTCAAAAAGAGGGAAGAGAGCGTTAATCTCCCTTTAGATGGGTCTACTCTAGCACTCCAAAGGGGGGAGGGATCTGTAAATGATCCTTCGAAAGCGTGGTTCCTGGAAACGGGTCCACCAAGAGAAATGATTTAAAATCCCAGAAAAAAACGTTTGTATTATTCAATTAATTAACCCATAAATCAATAAGTAAATTGTTAGTAAACATCCGTAGCTAGGTTAATTCTCTTAAATGCATATTGTTTCCCAACATCTGTTACTAAATTTCCAGCAAATAATAATTATTAACGCAGAAATTGAATATTCCTTAACTTTAACGATCATAATCAGAGGGACAGTAAAAAAATTTTTCGTGCATATCTACCATGTCTTAAAAACTCTTCCATTTAGCCATGCTCAATAATACTCTCGGCTCTAAATCTTATGCAAGAATCAATGCAACATAACCCTTTAAGGGTGCATAATAAGGTTCTAAACAGATATCACATAATAAGTCCAGGAAAATAATTCTATGTCATGGCTTCATCATTGATGAAGATTAACGCTCAAGGCATGTTCAACGAAGCTCGTCCCCTCTTAGAAACTGCAGAGTAGCGGGGAAAAGTGGGGGGAGAGAGGTGCATTTTGACCCTCATTATAACGACTACTCCCGTTTCCGCTCTCCTCCTCGCTCGCAAAAGGGAAAAACCAAAATCACCGCATTTCACGGCTTTAAGTTCTCTTAGGTTAATCGCTACTTTTCCAAAATTTTATGACATCACCCTATGCCAACTTCCATTCAGTAACGAATCAGACACAACGAATTCCACCGTTTATATGATGATAACTCTGGCTATTGGTAATTATTTCCCTTCTTTGCTGTCCACAAGATACAAGTAAATATCGTAAACAATCAATTTGATACCACGACCCTCCCAGCTGCGACAACAGCTGAGGTAAACTCAAAAAAAAAGCATCCCAAAAAAACTGTACTCATCTCAAATCAAAAAATGGCAATCGCCATTTTCTGCCAAACAAACAATAATACAGAAAAACGCTCTCACCTCCACATTTCAAGTGGGAAAAAATATCGCAATAAAACAATAGTCAGTGAGATAACGCTCTAAATTGACGTCCTCATCAATCCCCTCAGAATCTGAATATACTCATCCACCTTTGCATTATTCATCAAGATTTCATTTTCTTCCAGGCACGGGGTTCTCGACGGCTGGCAATTAGCTCTACCCATCGAGGCCTCTCTGATCAATTCAACTGCACTCTCGGGCTGGTTTGCAGCACCTAATGACTCCTCTCTCACTGTGTTCTCAGCTTGGACAGCATCCATCGATTACTGATCGCGAGGCTATGGCAACACCCTTGAGTGATCAAAGACTGGACCCCTGCTACGTAATGCATACGGCGGGCTTATAGGTGGTGCTGATGGAGGTATCTCCACGCATACAAACGGCACTGGTGGCTCTGGTGGTGGCACTGGCACTAAATTCTCGCGAGCCGGTTCGCTCGGCTCAGGCAGACTCTCCTTATGCCTCACAGGTGCATTTACTGACCTATGCAGGATAAAATCATGTTCGGTATAATAACTAGTCTGAGCAGCTGGTATGGCCTGAGGCTCGGGTCTCTTCTCAATGGTGCGTGGCTTTTCACGTGCCTTTTTCTCTGGCGGGGCACCCTGGTCACCAACCTTTGGTTTGAATCTCTTTGCATGCACCAATACATTCTTCCCTGTCTCCAAATTTTGAATAATGAAATTCACGGGACTTAGCTGCCCAACTATTTTATATGGCCCATCATAGCTGGCGTGCAATTTGTTTGCCAAACCTGTCTTAACCTGGGGGACGGACAGAAATACCAGGTCACCTATGCTAAACGTGTGAGGCTTATGCCTCTTGTCATGCGCTTGCTTGCGCTGGATCACCTGTTCGGCGCGGATTTTCTCTGCAACTTCAAACACATCCGCAAACGAGCTTCCATCTGTCTATATCATAATGAACCTTGCAGGTCGCAATCAACACATCAAAAGGCAGGATCGGATCTCTGCCAAAAAATAACATAAATGGGCTCTCTCCTACAGATAAGTGGGGGGTGGAATTATAGCTAAACACAACGTACGGAATTCACGAGTCCCACCCTTTCTGACTACGGGAAACTTAGTGCTTCAGGGTGCTGATAATTGTTCTGTGCCATCACTCAATCGCTTGCCTGACAGATGAAAGGTGGTAGTTAATAATTTCTTTATACTCAAGCGCACGCAAACCTCTTTCATTAGATCAGAGGTAAAATTTGTATCTCGATCGCTAAAATTTGAATCAGGATGGAATATCGGGTAAAAATGCTCTCCACTAGTGCTTTCAGATTGGTATCAACTTTCTGATCGGGCAACAGCAACGCTTCGCAAAAGTGGCTGAAATAATCTATTACAGTGAGTATATGCTTGTTCCCGGAATCAAATGTAGGAAAAGGACCGACCACGTCCAAACTTATATGGAAAAAGGGATACTTTGCTACGGGAAACTCCATCAAAGGTTGCTCGTGGCGTTTGTCAGGTGATGACTGGAGCTGACAGCTGTCGCACTCTGCACAATTATTTTGAATATCGAGACGCATACTGGGCCAATAAAACATCCTAATTAATTTCTTCCGCATGCACTTTGCCTTTAAATGCCCACTAAACGGCGGTTCATGATAAATGTAAAGAATTGCCTAACAAGACTCTTTGGCACCACTAATTGTGCCTACGTATCCTTCCTATCCTGCGACTTTCAAATGATACAGAATTTGATCATGATCTAGAAACAACGTGTCTAATTTATCTGGCCAATGCTTGGAAGGGGGGTCGACTTATTTTGCCTTTAAATTCTCAATAATTTCGTTCCACATGGGGTCTTTACATTGTGCGACTGAAATTTAATCGCGAGAGATGAACGGATCGTAATCTGTGACTGCTGACACTGGAATTTGGGACAGCGCGTCCACATGCCTTGCTTCACACCTGGCTTATGTATGACTTCAAATTGGTAAGACTGCAAGCTGAGCGACCAGCGGGCCAAACGACTGGCCAGATTTTTGAGCGAGAGCAACCAACGAATTGGATGATAATCAACAAAGAGCTTGAAAGCTCGGCCGTAAAGATAGACCCTAAACTGTTAACCATAATTACCTATAATTTACCTCGTGCTTTTTCAATATTCTGTTAGTGTACACTATAGGATGTTAGTGTACACCATCAAATTTTTGGGATAAGACAGCTCCTATCGCAAAAGAACTCGCATCCGTTGAAACCAAAAACTCTTTACTGAAGTCAGGGCTTTTTAAAACTGGTGCAGTAATCAATGCTTGTTTCAGAGTCAGGAATGCTTTCTCCACCTCCTCAGTACACTCAAAACTGACGTCCTTCTTTGTCAAGTTCGACAAATGCTTAAGCACTGGAACTAAAAGAATCTACATGCCTTCTATAGTAATTAGCAAGGCCTAAAAATGATTATACCTCACGAACTTCACCAGTATTGGCTGATTATAATAACACTAATGATTCACAAAAGTGAATTGAACTAATTTGCGAGCTTTGCACGCAGATAAATGGAAAGCTATTGAGACTGTGAACTTTAGGGAATATTAAAAAGGAGACAGCCTCATTTTCATTTTAAGAGGATCAGGCGTGGAAAATTTTCATTGGCGTGGAAAATTTTGGACTGCCTCTATTTTACCAGGATCAGGGGCTATTCCTTTCGCTGAAACAACATGTCCTAAAAAATTTACTTTATCATTCAAAAACTGACACTTCCTAGGCTTTAATTTCAAGTTGACATCCCTTAATCGTTCAAATAAGTCCTTCAAACTGCGCAAATGTGTTTCAAACATTTCAGTGAAAATGATCCAGTCAACCAAATAAACGTTGATTCTGTCCTTTAATCCTCTAATAATAAAATCAGCTGTTCGCTGCCAAAGTGCTGGTGCATTGGTCAAGCCCACAGGTAAACGCTTAAACTCACATTTCCCGTCAATTACAGAAAATCCCGTTTTCTCGGTGTCACTGATTTCCAACTGAAAATAGCCTTGGTTGGCATCCAAGACAAAAAAATTTTGACTTGCCCATTTGAGAAAGAGAATCGACTATCAGTAGAGGGTAGGCATCAACTTTATTTACAGCATTCAATTTACGATAATCAACCACAAAACGGTAGGTCCCATCCTTTTTCTTAAATAATAGAACGGGCGCAGCCCACAACGACGTCCATGGACAAATAATTTCGTGTTTTAACAAATCATCCGCCATTTTGTTCATAATATCTTTTAGTGAGTAAGGAATATGACAAGGCTGCTGCGCAATCGTGCGTGCATCTCCCGTATCAATTGTATGATTAGCCAATTTACACTTCCCCAAATCAAAATCAAATTTAGAAAATACATCAGAATATTCCAAAATTAATTTTTCCAGAACTCTTCTCTTTTTAGGGTCTAAGTGTTCCAACTTAAAAGTACTCAAAAATTAATGTTTATCAAATTTTTGCTCTGCACCCTCATCAATGGTATTATTATATTCCACTTCCTCCTCCTCTGTGCCAAACAATTCTCCTAATACCTTCCCCTTTTGAACTGTTAACGTTTTGCCTGAATAGTTCATCCAGCAGACTGGGATCATGTTAAAGTTTGAAATTTTAGCCAATACTTAAGCACCAATAAGACCTGTATCAATTTCTCTAGGTTCTAGAATGCCAATTCTATTTGCAAGAGATTTTCCTTTAATTTTGGCTTCAAATACCACTTCAGAATAGGGAGGAATAGTAACCTGTTTTTTTACAAAATACCGGAATCGCCTTAATCTGTTCTTTAATAGCTGTTATGCTGCAAGCTCCTTTCCCATCTTGACCCCTTTGCCATATGCCTTCAAAAGGAATTTTCTGAACTTCATCATGCAAAACCGCACGGTAAAAATTGATAATGAACCCATACTTATGAAGCATATTCCATCCCAAAATAGCATGATAAGTAACATCGCTTCTCCGATGTCAAACATAACGAGTAAATTCATAATTTCGTTCACCAAAATTAATATCAAGTGAGCAAGAACCTTCAGACTTAAAATTAAGCCCCGTGACCCCCACTAATTGTATTTCGGGTTTGCATCAATTAAAGTTACTTTCGCTCCGCTGTCCAAAAGAAATTTCATAGTAAATGATCCCGCTTTCCCTGGTACGATTAACTCCTTTGATTCCAAATCTCTACCATTAAACGCTTGAGCGGCGTGCAAATTTACTTTCCTCCCGACCCGATCTCGCGGGGAGGTGGTCTGGGTGTTTTTTGACCGACTTGCCAGTGGCTGGCTCGCATTTGATTTGTTTGGTGGATTCTCTGGCGCTTTGGCTCGCTCTCTTTGGATCCGCATTCGTTTACGACAAAATTTCTGCGTGTGGCCTTCCCGCAGGCAGAAAAAACAGACTATACATCTAAGTTTACGATTAAGACACTGGCTGAAAATATGCTCGGGGAGACTACACCCAAAACAAAGAATATCTGCTCGCACTCCGCGCTCGGGATCTCTACCTCTCGCAGTTGAATTCTGCGGCTGAGAAATGTTGCCCAAGGGTCTGCACTCACGCCTGCTCTGTTCTCTCTGTGGAGCCAAGGTGGTCACTCGGTCGGGCTGCTGTCTGTTTGAAACATTCCCTATTTCTTTTAATTTTAATATTCTTCCATTGGCCAATTAGTGCATTAATATCTATGTCTCCCTTATCCTCTGCCAATTCTGTATTTCTCTTTCCCAATGAATTTAACCCATGCTGATATGATAGGGCAGCAAACCTAAGATCCAATTCCTCCTCCTCCTCTACATAACCAATCGCTTTTTCTAAGGTTTCAAGTTTTTTGTAAGTTGGGGTGTAGTCCCTCCAAGAATTTTTCTCTAATCCGCTCCCCTAAAATTTGCTTAGCAAAAGCTCGCTTCACCTCCACCTCTGGCCCTACCATTTCAACTGGGATCATGATCTTTTTACTTAGCGCCTGGAGGCACGTGGCCAAATCCCTTACGCTCTCCCCTTTGTTCTGCCTACACTCTCTAAACAAGCGCTTACTTCTGCCCCTTGGCTGCCTGCCAAATCTCTCCTAATGCGCTTCCTAAAATCATCGTAATTGGTGACACCTGTATCGCTTGATTGTGTCTACAGAAAAATTGTGTGCTCCCACTCAATTTAATCTTAGTCAAATCTAATTTATGATCAGGTTCCTATCCACATAAAATGCCAATTTTGTCTAATTTTTGAAAAAATAACCGTAGATCCGTCAAAAAACCCAATTTCACTTGCAAGGGCAAAAGATGCATCCTCTTTAAAGAAAAAAATTTTTTTTCACAAATCAAATGACCCTCCCAGGTCTTAAAATAAGTTTCCTGATAGAAGAATTACAATTTCAGTCTTTTACGGCTCGAATAAAAGATCATGTCGCCTGCTGCCACTGTAAGGAAACATGCAAACCTCAAATGTCGTACGGCGCTCACCAAAATACGGATTTGAGAATCTGTAGAAACTGCGCCACTGTAAGGAAAAGCTAAATGCTTACACCTGTCGGGTTGCACCAGTGTATAAGATTTGCCCCTTAAGGTGAGGATATCAATCGTGAGCCTGGGCGATTGAGCCTCCAATGTGAGATTCAAAGATTGCAGTCGAGTTGCGCCATCGCTGGTTAAACGAAAATTTAGATTTGGGCGACCGAATGGAGTGGTTATGGTTTAATAAGAACCCCACATTAAGGTTCATTCGCAAACAGATACGGCGTGAAGAGAATCAAATAAAGAAAGATAGACTCAAGCTCTTTGGTGTATCAAAATGATAAATAAATTTATTCATGTAAAATCTAGTTAAACATAATGATATTTAAATAACCTTCGACCTCTCTATTAGGGTCGGAAAAATCAATATAAATTGAAATAATTGATCTAGTCATGGTAAACGAATCTCAATAAAATGGCATCAAGTGAAACACAGAAAATATTCACTATAAAAGTAACCCATGAAATGGTATGCATCAAAAAATTAAACAATCTCTAAACGTAAGCACAGCTTTAGCAAATGAATCCCAATTAAAATATAAAGAACGAGCTAAGTAAAACACTTTAAAAGGGCCAGGGACTGAAAATCAAGGTCTAAACTCACAGCTCAAAACGGAACAGCAACATCAGCATCGTGGTGGCTGGGCATCGGGCATGGAAGGACATCTCTTTGGTCATCGCTCGTCTACTTCGTTCAGCTGAACATGGATACGGTGGCAGGTCATCTCAGGAAACGATCGTGGGACAAAGATTAACTGACCAATTTACGGGACAAAGGCATTGTTAACGCGGGGGCAATCCTCGCTACAAAACCTCGTTAATCAAGCAAAACAAAAGAAAAACTGGTTGCACCCAATTAAAAGGCAACAAATTAACTAAAGGAATTTTGCTGTCCCCGCCTTGCAGGTTGCCCGTTGACGGTCATCGGAAAGCAATGGGTTTTGCTACCAACCGATAAAACTAAGTCCCAGTAAAAGACACTTACACTCGTCAGCAAACCTACATCAAGGGGAAAGACTCAGAAAAGCTGCTGGAACGTCTTGGAGATGCAACAGCCAAGATCATTAAAATTCAGGTTGTAAAATACAACTTTTTGCCAATTCCTAAATGGGTTCTTCAGATTTAAAAATGCTGTTTGCAAAATTAAAAAGGCAACTTGTGAAATAAAACATTTATTTTGCAAGGTACAAAATGTATTTTCAAACTAAAACAAGAAGTTAATCCTCCCGAGAAAGGTATAGGAAAGTAGCAGAAGCCCTGAGATCATCTATTTTTACCATTTTATGCCACTTTTAACCCCCCTACCCAATTTTTTAAATCGAAAAATTGATTTTCTTGAACGTAGTATTTAGAAAGTCTAAAAGAGCGCATCTTCTTTTGTTTCTCATAATTTCCAATCGAATGATATATGACATGCCATATGTTGTCATAGTTCTAAAGTCCAAGTAATTGCCACCCCCACAATTCCCATCCCATTGAGACAATTTGGCCCAAAATTCATAGTAATGTTGAGGAATCTACATACCGAATTTCATTCCTTTATATGCATAAACACACGTATATCTTTTGGTCCCTTCTAATTTACGCCCCCGAAACTCCGACCCTAGTGGGCCAATCAAAACCAAACTAAATAGTGAAAGTGCACATACCCATAGTAAGCTATATTCCGAATTTCAACCTTTTACCTTAAAAAAATGCGGAAATAATAAATGAAGGGGACGGACAGACGGAAGGACATTGTGAACACAATAAGTAGCTTCATTCTTCCGCCACTTAATAATGTAATTTGCAAAAAAATATTTGCGGAATTAAAAAAAAAGAACTTTTCAAAATTAAAGAAAAGAACTTTTCAAAATTAAAAAAAACTGTATTTTGCGAAATGAAAAAAACTTTTCAAATTCAACTAAGCAAAAATGAACTATTAAGAGGGGGTAAAAATAGATAAATAGAATAAAAAGTTGGGAAGGATACTTTTTACTCATTTTTAATCCCCACCTTTTGATGTTACTTATCCTCGACTGTTTAAGCTCAACTTTCAGCTTCTAATTTAGTCCCCTTTTTATCCCATTTTTAATTCCGCTTTAATAGGCCAATTTCCTTAATCGAAGGGAATATAAATTGGAAATAAAAAAAAGAGATAGAAATGGA
Organism: Rhysida immarginata; assembly: GCA_023313115.1. Taxonomy (NCBI): domain Eukaryota; kingdom Metazoa; phylum Arthropoda; class Chilopoda; order Scolopendromorpha; family Scolopendridae; genus Rhysida; species Rhysida immarginata. Next base: position 812,334 of record JAHWFO010052114.1, on the reverse strand, counting down.
CAGAGAAAAATGCAAAATAAAATGTGGGATTTATAAAATTTATTTCAATCTGAAGAATGAGAATGAAAAGGGGAAAAACACCAAAAAAGCATGCTATAACGAGGGTGTTCCCCAAAACATAAAAAGAAAAAACAAAAATCAATCATAAAAATAATACAATCATAAAATAATACAATCAAAAGACATTAATTAAAAATTTCAAATTATCCATTTTTTAACAAACAGTTTAAAAATAAATTTATTATCTACATTTTTAATATCAGTCGGGATCTCATTCTACAAAGTTACTATCTTATTATAAATAGTTAATTTACCAATATTCTTTCGAAAATTGGCTATGCGCAGATTATTTTTAAGTCGCGTGTCATAGTTATGAATATCAGCATTTTTCAATTTATCTATTGAATTTTTGCTCATTAAACATTTGTACGCTAAGGGCATACAAGTGTAACTGTTCTAAAGTCATTGCGTTTAACTTATTATGAACGGATATATATAAGAAGAAAGGACGAGACACAAAAACCCTGGAATACAATAGATAATAGTTAATAAATAAAAATGAAAAATAAAATAATAATTAACAAATAACAAAATAAGAGTAAAAATAAGTAAAATCAAAATAAAACTATAAAATCAAATAAAAAGCTGACGTTTCGGATAGAGCCTATCCTTTATCAAAGCAAAAAAGGATAATTCTCTAAAAGCAAATAGAATATTAGAGAATTATCCTGAATGCAAAATCCATTATTAAGTACCGAAAGGTGCTTTATGCTTTGGCCTTGTCCGTCCGTCCGTCCGTCCGTCCGTAACTCGATTTTCTCAGAAAGTATGAAAGATTTTAAAAATCTGTTTTTTCACCAATCGATAGATATGGGAAATGGCACGGACGAGTTCGAAGATGGTCGAAATTGGTACAGTGGCACGCGCTCTAATTGTACTATTGTGATACCCCTCCAAAATTTTTCCATGTTAAGATATAGTAAGTAACATATCAAACCACTCGTAACGACGAGCTATGAACGAATATAACGATATTAAATAGTGTTTAGCCGATTGATAAATTTAGTGTGAAATCGGTACAATTGCATTGGAGAAAACGCGTAATAAGCATATAGGTTCGGCTCAGCGCGTGCTCTAAACGTTAATGAAATGGTGTGCGCGCAGGATGCACGAGATTGACGATTATTGAAAGGGCAGAACGGACTCTAAATCAAAAGAATTTTATTATTCGTAGGGAGCTTATTATTTATTTATTACGATAACTTGAAAACGAATTAACTTTTTCACACTCTGTTTTCACCAATCCATTAATATGGGACGGAGCACGAATAAGTACGAACCTGAGATAGCCGGAATAGGTATGTGCTCTAATGGCTCGTGCTATAATGGTTACATTACGATACCCCCTTAAAAATTTCCTCTAACCAGATATGGCATGTAATATATAAAATAAATCGTCACGACGTCTCATGAACGAATATATGAGAGTAACTAGTGATAGCACAAATTGGTGTAACAGCACGTGTACGTGCAAGGATGTATCATTAATGAATATAACGCGTAAATAATGATAGTAGTAATTGGTTTACTAGCACGTGCCTAATAGTACCATATGGTACCGAAGGAACTTTCAATGCTAAAATATGGCATGTAATATATCAAATAACTCGTAACAACGTGCCATGAGTGAATATAACGAGTAAATAATGATAATGGGAAATGGTTAAATAGCACGTGCCCTAATCGTACTATATGGTACAAAATGGTACCATTGGAACTTTCAATGCTAAAATATGGCATGTGATATATCAAATAATCGTAACAACGTGCCATGAGTGAATATAACGCGTAAATAATGATAGTGGAAATTGGTTTAGTAGCATGTGCCTAATAGTCCAAATGTTACCATATGGTATTGTTGGAACTTTCAATGTTAAGATATGGCATGTAATATATCAAACAACTCGTAATAACGTGTCATGAGTGAATATAACAAGTAAATAATGATAGTGGAAAATGGTTAAGTAGCACGTGCCCTAATGGTAACGTGAGGTACCATATGGTACCAGTCGAACTTTTAATGCTAAAATATGGTATGTAGTATATCAAACAACTCGTAACAACGTGTCATGAGTGAATATAACAAGCAAATAATGATAGTAGGAGATGGTTAAGCAGCACGTGCCCTGATGGTAACGTAAGGTACCATATGGTACCACTGGAACTTTCAATGTTAAAATACGGCATGTAATATATCAAACAACTCATAACGTCGTGTCATGAATGAATATACCGAGTAAATAATGATAGTGGGAAATGGTTGCATAGCACGTGACTTAATGGTACTAAATGATACCATATCGTACTGTTGGAACTTTCAATGCTAAGATATGGCATATAATATATCAAACAACTCGTAACAACATGTCATGAATGAATGTAACGCGTAAATAATGATAGTGGGAATTGCTTTAGTAGCACGTGCCCTAATATTACCATATGTTACCATATGGTATCGTTGGAACTTTCAATGCTAAGATATGGCATGTAATATATTCAACAATTCGTAACAACGTGCCATGAGTGAATATCACAAGTAAATAATGATAATGGACAATGGTTAAGTAGCACGTGCCCTAATGGTAACATATGATACCATATGTTACCGTTGGAGCTTTCTATGCTAAAATATGGCATGTAATATATCCAACAATTCGTAACGACTTTTCTTGAGTTAATATAACGACTAAATAATGATAGTGGGAAATGGTTAAGTAGCACGTGCTCTAATGGTACCAATTGATACCATATAGTACCGTTGGAACTTTCAATGCTAACGCTGGATTTTTCAATGCAAAGATATGGCAATTAATATATCAAACAACTCGTAACAAAGTGTCATGAGTGAATATAACGAGTAATTAATGGTAGTCGGAATTGTTTAGTAGTACATGTTTGAATGGTAGTATATATATTGCCTTTGGCTTAATGGTATATAAAACTAAATACTGTGAGATATAATGCTAGATAATAGTAGTTAATCGCTTGCTTCAATAGTAGATGATTACGTAGAAACACTTTAGTAATTGAATATGAAAAGATGATAGATGGTTATACATAATGCTTCAGCAATTAAGGCTTACTTCGTTTAACATTATGTGGGAATGTCTTACAAATTATAGAACTTTTATTTGTTTAAATATATAAAGAATAAGTTCACTCTTCGTTTAATCCTTCAGTTCTTCAAGTTAATTCTTTTAAATTCTGTTTATACATTTGTTTACTTAAATAGTAGTTTACAATTTTCATGTTTATATATTTTCTCTAAAGTGTGTTAAAATGTTGGTTAATCTATATAAATCTATGTATGATGCTATAATACGAAAATGTGCTCCCTTTATCTGCTTTGGCGGTAAAGTCATTTTTGTTAATTTATTTCGTTAATGACTTTATTGCTTTATTTATGTCATTATCTTTTCCTCCTTATTTGTTTTTGTTTTGTATTTATGATTATATTTAATATTTTTAAATAGGTTTTCCCGTCAATAAATAAATAAATAAATAAATAAATAAAATATTATATGTCGACTCTTCGAGCATTGTTTAAGCTAGCTTGGAACATTCGCCCGTTACGAAGGGATTGTTGTAGCTCGCGCACACATCCTTAGCTTGCGCGCGTTTGTTAGCTCGCGTCTGCTTCATTAGCTTGCGGTCGTTCGATTCCAAACAATGAAAAATGACTTAGGAATACTTTCGAAAGTTATAAAAAGAAATTTAGTCATAATTATAAGCTGGTTGAAATTTATTCACAATTTATTCACAAGTACAAGGAAGAAAAGTGCGGAACAGAATAATATAAACGTCGCATCTATTTGCAAACAATAGAAGCGAGTTGTGCGTTTTGTCGACGAATTCATAATGTAAGAAACGAATGAACGGATAGGAAAACGGATAAGAAAAGGAAAGGATAGGTAAATTGCATAGCTATCATTTCATTACACAAACTACAAATTAGAAGTTTTTCGGGTGGAATATATAAACGACGCAGTTCTTCAATGGCTTATATAGCAGTATTCATTTAGCCTTTCGGTACTTGATTATATCATTCATTAATGGTTTATTAATTTGCAAACAGCATTTTTAAATTTGAGGAATTCATTTAAGAATTTGCAAAAATATTCTATTTTACTACCTGAATTTTAATGTCGGAATAAACATTTTTTAATTTTTTTGCAAATTACATTTTTTAATTCTGCAAAATACATTTTTTATTTGATAGAATGAATTTTATTTCTGCAAAATACATTTTTAATTCTGTAAGTTGCATTTTGAAAAATAAAAAATGCAGTTGCAAAAAGCTGCATAAAATGTAAAGTGTAGTTGAAATAAATTCGTTAAATAAAATTCATATATCAATACATATTATCGCCTTATTTTATTCCACACAGAACACTTTTGGAATTTATTTCTTGAAATAATTGAATCGCTAAATCTAAAATATTTATATTGGCTTTGTGACAATTTGCTTGGTTAAATATTTGATAATAATTAGTAATACAACTTTATTAACTCAACAAAAATTACCTATAAAACACTGGCAGAAGGAATAAAAAAACCACAACAAAAAACAAAACAATAAAATTTGAATTTTTGAAATACCTTCCATTTTTTAATTTATGAAAACTATAAACGAATATGTGCAATTCAGAAACTAATTTTTGTTGAGGTTAATAAAGTTTTATTACAAATTATTACTTTAATACGTTGTCCTTCCATAAATATTTTATAGTCTAAACTCTGTAAAGTAGCAAAATATGAATAATTGCTGCAGTCATTTTTATGTTTTAGATTAAACTTTTATTTTGACAATCTCTTTCGAATAGAAATGTTGTCCTGTAAAGGGCCTTTACTTAATAAAAAACGATGAAATCAGTTGGAAGATTCATGCGTTCGTTTTCACGACGAATGAACGACTGGTGTCTTCTTTTGCAGACGTAATTATGACGCTTAATCATTGCAACTTCACCAACACAGCCAGCGAGTATCGAAGATAAACGACAATGTCTGACGTCAGGTCATTTTGTTTTAGGACAATGTCGAGGAACGCGCCCCAGCTCTTAGTATTACGGCTAAATTTGCAATTACAACGCACTTTTAATTATTCATCTCTTCCTTCCTACGACCATAAAAAGCTGATTTAACATCTATACTTTATTATCTTCACTCAATCGACTGGTCCAATTTCAATAGCTACGGATCTGTAAAGGAAATGTGGGACAGTCTTATTAAAATTCTGTTAGCCACCAACAGTAAAATCGTTCCATTGCATAGGCATACAATTAGGCACTCTGATCATACTTTCCCAATTTGGATACAGCCAAATAATATACACTTATGAAAATTTAATATATTTAAGATAAAGCCCCTTACAATTATGATTTAAGATTTTGTCCGGTGCCAAATCGAATTACTTACTGAGACCGAACTTAAACAAATACAAAATATTTTGACTGAAAAATGGAAGGAAAAATTCTGCGACCCGGATTCGAACCAGGAACCTCGACTATCATGGCCGACGCCTCTACCAATCGGATGCGAGAAATTCTCGATCCGAGAACCAGGAGCCTGCCTCCCATTGGGCTTTCAACCGTGACAACTTGGTTGTCTTTAAGACACCTTGTGACAGCTTGGCTGTCTGGGTGTCTGCGATAGCCCAATTGGTAGACACGTCGGCCATGATAGTCGAGGTTCCTGGTTCAAATCTGGGTCGCAGAATCGAAAAATTATTACCTGTGTTTGGAGACAATCTCCAGTTTATAATTATTATTAAATACAAATTAGTTTTATAAAACGCAGTAGAAGTTACAAAGTTGATAAAAAGAAATCATATTTCGCAAAAACAAAAGATTGGCCACGGAATAAACAAACAAAGTCTAAGCTCCGCTGTCTTTACATTCGCTCAACCTGGAGAACACGCAAGGAAACTTCTTCTTGCGCGGGTTCAGAGTTACAAAACACAAATCAGTACTAGCCGATCTGGCTGACGAAACTTTTTCCGAGGAACTAATGCCAATAGACGTCGACGAAGTTGCTTATCGCCGTATGCTAATGAATATGGTACAATAAAACACCGCCACACTTAAAAGACATTATCACAAGAGAGATTCGCCCAGCGGAATACAAAGGTGACCCTCCAATGAAGAAAAACACAACAGGAAGCATGTAATTGCTCAGAGTGGGGTTCTTTTCACGGCTGGGTAGAAAGTCACGTCTGAGAAAATTAAAAAGCCTCACTGGCTTTCTCTTCTACGGAGAAAATACACTAATGGATTGACCGAGAAGAGGAATGGTAACCAGTGATAAAGAAAACATAACACTGTCACAATCGGGCTCTTAGGATGTGCATAGCACTATACGGACGTCATAAGAAAGCTTAATCACACGGAAATAAGAACAAGTCAAATTTGGCGAGCTAAATATCATTCACAATCAATCCTCCGGCTTCACCAGTGAAATAGGCGTGGAGAGAAAATACGAACACACCTTGAAGTTCATTATTAAGTAACGAGAGGTTCTTAAGGCTTTGGCTTTGTCCGTCCGCTCGTCCGTAACTCGATTTTCTCGGAAAATATGAAAGATTATAAAAATCTGTTTTCACCAATCGACAGATATGGGAAAGGGCACAGAAACGTTCGAAGGTAGCTGAAATCGGTACAATGGCACGAGCTTTAACTGTACTAGTATGATACCCTCTAGAAATTTTCAATGCTAAGATATAGTAAGTAACCTTACAAACCACAAGCCATGAAATAATATAACGTTATTAAATACTGTTTATCTAATTGATAAATTTATTTCGAAGATGGTCGAAATGGTTCCTGGCACGTGTTTCCTAAGAAGTCATCATCCCTTAGAAATTTTCAAAGGCAAAGGTATGGCATGTAGTTCATCAAAGAACTTGTAACGACAGGTCATGAATGAATATAACATTTATTAATAAGTTCGAGATGGTCGAAACTGGTTCAGTTGTACGAGATCTAATGATACCATGTAGGTATCATTGAACTTTTCAATGCCAAAATATGACGTGTAATAAGTAAACGATTAAGGAATGACAAAATCAAGAACCGAAAGATTAAATAAACCATTCGCGGAAATATATTTTTCATTTGCCTAATGATAGCATTCACAATTTCTAATGGACCATAATGATAACAATATAACACGTACCTTTGAACCAATTTGAATTATCATTTATTTTACAACGTATTCATTCATTACACCTTACTCAAAGTTATTTAATATACAGAATATTTTTCAATTATCTCCCATATTATACTTATTTATTACACAACAACTAATACAGATTTTAACGTTATTTTTATATTCACAAAGAATAACTCAAAAAGTTTTTTAGCATGCCTTAATAAATTTCAATATGGCTCCCATTTATGGCGTGAAGGACGTCAAATTGAAACTCGATTTCCTCCCATGTTCGGGCTAGTACTTCGGGGGTGATTTCAGCGATTGTTTCGATTATTCTCTTCTTGAGAGTTTCAATATCCTCAACGGTGGGCTTGTACACTCTTGTCTTTCGCATTTCCCCAGAAGAAAAAAAACCATAGGATTCGCATCGGGTGAGCGACGGGCAAGGCATTGGCCCATCCCTTCCAATCCATTGTCCTGGAAAGTTCGTATAAGGCACTGCCTAACCTGCAGGCCTCAGTAAGGAGGTGCTCTATCTTGTTGGCAGACTATATTTTGCTGCAGTTCTTCCACTTTTGGAATCAGGTAGTTCTCCAGCATATCTAGGCAGGTTGCAGCGGTAACGTTGTCTTCAGTGAAAAAGAAAGGTCCGATTACTCGATCATGCATTTAACCGCACTAAACATTAACCTTTGGGCTGTCGCGTATATGCTCCCTTATAACGTGGGGTTTTTTTGAGCCCCAAATGCGGCAGTTGTGTCGGTTTACTGCTCCGGAAGTATGAAATGTCGCATCAGAGAACAAAATGTCCTCAAGGAAGTTGAGATCATTGTCGATTTTTTGGAGCATATCATCAGCAAACTTCTTGCTTCGATTGGTCATCTAGCTTTAGTTCATGCATCATCTGGATTTTGTAGGGTGTAAGAAGAAGGCGGTGCTTTACTATTTTAGGTACGGATGTCATTGGCATATCCAGTTGAAGAGTAGTTTCTTGATGTGATTTACGGAAACTAAGATCGAATGCCTCCCTGACCTTTTCTACTCTGCGGTAGCGCTGAAAGTCTACCAGCACCCATTTTGTGTAACATGCTCCCTGTGTTTAAAAATTTTTCATGCAATAACTAAGTTGACTTATGATTTGGAGGATATTCTTTAAACTTTGGAAGATACTTCGAACGTCCTCTGAACTATAATCATTGACATAATTCCGCAAGCCAAAACACACTTTGATCTGTTTCTTGAACATTCGCCATTGTTTACGGCGTCTCGCGGGAAATGGAACAACGCGGCAGCATTGGTACCACGTACCAACCGCGTGTTTCATTATGAAATTCCGTGCGTTTTTCTTTATGAGTTAAAAAATCACGTTAAATTCTGTAAGAGTTTTTGAGTAATACACATGTATAATACGGGAAATGATTTAGAAACACCCTGTATTACATTCCATATTTTAACATTGAAAGCTCCATTGAACCATAATGTTTCCGGTAGAAGGGTGGATTGATTCTAAACAGGTGGTGGCCTTACAGTATAACAGAGGGACATCAGGAGTTGCAACTAGTTTCGCCATTTATTCCCGGCTTTGTCAAGGATATATACAGCAAGAGGCATGCAAGCCTTTATATACAGAACAGTGGTACAAATTATGCATATACATGAATCAATAGGGAGTGCAAGTGACAACGTCACAGCTGACGTCATTTGCGCGATGAACGGGCCGAGAGCCTAGGAAATGGGATCGCTGGTTCCAAACATTGGAACCACGCAATATACGTACTAGTAACGTTGAAACGGGCGGCCAGTAAAAATGACATCTCTTAAATTATTATGTTAATTTGTGTAATTGATACCATTATTAAGACATTTAATCCCATTATATAATTTATACATTAATATTAGAACGCTTTTTAATCACTTTTAATCACTTAGCAAAAGAATGCCATCGTTCGCGGATCTTTCTTTCTTTGGGAAAACGATAGATGTCTAAATCGCTGTTTTGGCTCCTTCTTGAGCAGTGAGGAACTAAACAATTTCACATCTTAAATGTGTTATAAACACTGGGCTTATACAAAGCGATTTTATTCCACCCCTACGTTGGAACCATGTTAAATCCCGAAGCGAGAAGACTTGTTTGGAACCAAATCGAATCACGTGACTGAAGAATTCCAAGGACTGACGTCACACTTGCACTCCCTATAGGATACAAAAGAATTAAAGAGGAAATAATGGCCAACAGGATAAATAAAAAGCACAGATTTTTGAAACATAATGGCCAATAAAAAAGGGGCTTTTTTCTATTGGCCATTATATTTTCTATTGCCCATTATATTTCAAAAATCGATTATCCGGACCATACTCCTCTATGGCATGCCTGCGTGGGCGACTATCTGTAAAAGCAGATGGAGTGAACTACAGTCATTCCAGAATGTTACCCTGAGGACCATTGCCCAGCTGGACAGAAGGACGGTGAAAAACCAATCCATCCACCTCGATTTAAACATGGCCCATATCGGTAAGTTTATACAGGATCTCCTTTTGATTATGATACAGAAGATGAAGACTCACGAAAATAAGCTTGTGAAAGGGATACTGGAGAACTCAATATGAACTGGCATACGAAGTATCGTAAACCGAGGCACGTTCTTGACATCAATTTTGAAGATATTGGCAACGTCTCTTTCCCAGACTACTGGAAGATGTGATAGTCTTGTTTCTCCTTGTATTTTTTATTTCGTTTGTTTTTTGTTTCTGACAATCGTCAATCTTACTTTCTTTTTTGTATAATATGGAAGACCGCTTGGGTTGGTTAGGCTTCTTGACTACCTCAGTGTATTTCCTTTGGAGTTTATTCTGGTTGGATGAGCTTTGTGAAAGCGCTGCTTTCGTCCCACCTAACGAATGTACACTTCACTGTTCGATTGTCGATTGTCTTGCTGTATATATCCTTGACAAAGCCGGGAATAAATGGCGAAACTAGTTGGAACTCCTGATGTCCCTCTGTTATACTGTAAGGCCACCACCTGTTTAATAATGTTTCCACTAAACCAGGCGCCTTTGATCCTATTTCGACTATCATTAATTTTACGTTATATTCATTAATGACACATCATTGCAAGTTGTTTGATTTATTACATGCCTCATATTTGTATTGAAACTGCCAATGAACCAAAACGGTTCCACTAAGGCACATGCTTTCGAAACAAGTTCGACTAGCGAAAATTCGACTATCATTAATTTTACGTTGTATACATTCATTAGACATCATTCCAAGGTATTTGATATATTACATGCCATATTTTAGCAGTGAAATTCCAATGAACCATAATGGTTCTACTAAACCAGTTGCCTTTGATCCTATTTCGACTATCAAAAACTTTACATTATATTCATTCATGATATATCATTTCAAGTTTTTCGATATATTACATGGCATATCTTATCATTGAAAATTTTGAGGGTGTCATTGGGATATCATTAGAGCACGTGCAATTGTATCGTTTCCGGGAACCATATTTATCAACAGGCGAAAATAGCAAGGAATAATTGCTTATATCTCGTCATTATGAACAAATCTGAAATTCTATTTAATTGTTAATATGATGTAATTTAAATTTTAATACTTCAAAAATTTTTTAAAAAAATTATATTTGACTTTTCAAGCATTGTTAACGTTAGCTTGGAGCATTCGCCTGTTACAAAGGCATTGTTGTAACACGCGGGAAGTTCTTAGCCTGCGCACGTTTGTTAGCACGCATTCGCATCACTAAAAAATTATATGAATATTTCCGAAAATTATAAAATGAAATTTATTCATAATTAGAAGTTGCTTCCGAGTAACAATTACAAAGAAGAAAAGTGCGGAACAGAATGCATATAAATGTCGCTTCTTTATGAATACAATGTGTGAAAGAAATAAACGCATAGGGAAATGAATAGGAAAAGGAAAGGATAGGTAATGACGAGTCACGAACAAATGCAACTTAATTTTTCATTTTATATTTCACCCATTGATGGCGCTGATATGAAGCACGGGATAGGGTATTGTAAATCGTATTTCTACCACGGTCTATGGGTATACATGGTCATCGAGCTCCATTGTTAAAATGAAACTAAAGCGTCTAGTTCCCAATAGGGCGGGAACTCTATTGAAAGTGGTGCTGCATGTACAATCGGCCCAATTGCACCTGCAGCACTGCCCTATCAGCAGATAGAAACTTTACTTTCATTTTCAATTTTAATGAAAAACCTCTATCGCAGCACAGAGGAATAAGAAACAGAGGGGAAACTCCCTATAGCCACAAGGGAAACTTTTCTGAGATCACGTGACGAAAGTCACCCAATGGAATTTTCCTTAAAAACACCCCTGGCTTCGCGGCACTCCTGTCGGTTTTGTCATTATTACGCCATTCTCGCACAAATGGATTGTTGGAGAGGCAAGTCATATACAACGTCAGATAAATGCGTTGCTTAACGTTCTTTTCATCGGAATAATTTTATTAATTTAATTCAAGCTACGATGCATGGTGAACTATCACTGGGATGAAAAGATGAAATTATTATTGCATTACTTTGATTTCTTATTTATGGTCTTTGATCAACACGAGCAACAGCGAGCTAATATAAACATGAGTGATCACGTGACAAATCAACAGGACAATTTTTCGTTTATATAAAACATTTTTTTTATTTTTGAATACAAATTTATGTGTTTTAACATAAGAATTAATACATAAACTACATTATTACTTTATGCTGGATTGATGAAATACTTTCTATAGCAACGACTTTCATTGTTGACGTTGACTATGTTCTCCCATTGTTGTTGTATTAATTGTTACATAAAAATGAAATTATGTCTGGATTAGAGCTGGCTGTGGAGACCGTTCTTTCATTTATTATATGAATTATGATATGCCAACAGGTTATGGGCCCAGCACACCTAATAGTAAGATAACAGCAAACTATCAATTACACGCTAAGAGCAAATAGCAGAAAGTTAAAGGAACTGTAAATATAAATGCTATTTTTTTTGGAACTGATAAGCCTATAAAATGGCAGAAGCAAAGCTTATTGTTGCTAAGTTAAATAACACTAATTATCAACCATGGAAATTTAAGATGCGGATGCTATTAATCTATGAAGGTGCCTGGAAATGTATTCAAGAAAGCCTACCTAAGATACCTAGGCCACAAGCTTGGACAGAAAATGATCAAAAGGCTCAAAGTACAATATCATTAAGTGTTGATGATAGTCAAATTATCCATATCTGCAATTGTACAACCGCAAAAGAAATGTGGGAATTGCTCCAAAAGGTACATGAGAGAGCCAATTTAACTAATAAACTGTATTTGATACGAAAATTATATCAAGTAAAGTTTCAAAGAGATCATGATATGGAAGAATACATTACAAATACATTAGAGATGGTTGAACGCTTGTGATATATTGGAGAAGACAAAGGATTTTCATGTAGTAGCACTGTTGCTCAGTGCACTTCCAAGTCATTACGAGACACTGGTTACTGCTCTTGATGCTCGTCCAGACAATTAACTAACATTGGAATATGTTAAAGGAAAATTAATTGATGAATACAAGCGTAAGTGTGAAAATGGTATGAGTAATATTAAGTCTGAGACCGCTTTGAAAACTCTGAATAAGAAAGAGCTTCAGATGCAGAATAATCAATCAGCCAAGCATGCAGTTAAAGAAGAAACTAAAGCTTATGATAGTGAAATCGCTTTCAGAAGTGGTTACAATGATCCGATTCTTGGACGGTGTGTTGATTCAGGAGCTACAAGCCACATGACTAATGACAATAATTTCTTTACTCATTGAAATGAAGAAAGAAGTAAAGTGACTATAGCTAATGGTCAACAGATTTTATCTGAAGGAGTGGGTGATGGTAACATATGCTGTACTATTTCTCCAAATCAGACAAAGTTAATTCCAGTAAAGGGTGTGTTGTGCGTTCTAACACTCCTTTACTTTCCGTTCAGTGGGTAATACTGTTGTTTTTGAAGATAATGGTTGCAGCATTACAAAAGGAAAAGAAGTTCTTGCTACTGGTACACTCATAAAAGAACTGTATAGGGTAAATGAAATAGAGATAGCAAATTATGCAAATGTTTCATATCATGCAAACTGCATTCATTTATGGCACCGACGTTTTGGACACAGGGATCCTGAAGCAGTAAAAAGACTCTACAAAAATCAACTTGCAAAAGGTGTAAAAATTGATGTCTGTCATATTAAGCTAATTTGTGAAAGTTGCATAAAAGGAAAAATGACAAGAAAGAGCTTCCCAAAAGCAAATGAAACCAGAGCAAAAATTCCAGGAGAATTGAAACATACAGATATATATGGTCCAATGAAAACTCAGTCAATTGGAAAAAATAAATATTTCTTGACCTTTATTGATGATTATTCAAGATACACAGAAATATATTTGCTTCAACGTAAAGATGAGGTTCCACAAAAGCTCAAAGATTTTTTGGCAAAGATAAAAAATAAATTTGGAAAGATGCCAAAAATATTACGTGCTGATAATGGAACTGAATATACTAGTATCAATACACAGATAATTTTGAAAAAACCACGGAATTATTTTTCAGACCACAGTACCTTACAATCCGGAACAAAACTGATTGGCAGAGAGAAAGAATCGTACTGTGTGAAAGTGGTAGACGTATGCTATTTGATGCTGATCTTCCCAAGTCATACTGGGTTGAAGCGATAGCGACAGCTAGTTATTTACAAAATAGGTTGCCAAGTAGAAGCATTCAAAGAACTCCATATGAGCTACGGAATGGAAAGAAACCTAATCTGAGTCATATTAGAGTTTTTGGAATTAGAGTACACATGCATGTTCCCAAAGAAAAACGTACTAAGTGGGATGCTCATTCACGTGAAGGAATACTTGTTGGATATAGCGAAACTCAGAAGGGATATAGAATTATTGATCCAAATACGCAAAGGATTACAATCAGTCGTTCTGTTATAATAGACGAAAATATCGATATCACTAAAGGATTTAAGGAACTTAATAAATAGATTTGAGCAGACAGAAAACAATGACGAAGACATGGTCAATGAGTATGTAATAAACCAGTCAGGGGAAACTAATCAACAAGAAACAGAAGAAGAAAATCGTTCGGTACCTAGAACGAACTTCAAGGGTGAATAAAAGCATTCCTCCTCAATGTCTATCGTACATGGTACAAGATATACAAAACTCAGAGCCAAGCTCGTAGATGAAAATGCAGCCATTACCAAATCATGAAAAGCAAAGGTGGATAAAGGCGGCTAACGAAGAAATGGAATCGCTTCAGAATCTACAAGTTTGGAAATTTTCTGAATTGCCATCTGGAAAACAAGCTATTGATTGTAAATGATTTTTCAGGATTAAACATAATGCTGATGGCAGTAATGAGAAATATAAGGCAAGGTTAGTTGCTAGAGGTTTCTGACTGAAATATGGAGACGATTATGATGACACTTTCGCTCCAGTTGCGAAGCAAAGTACGTTCACAGTCCTAATGACGATAGCTGCTGTGCGACAACTCAAAGTTAACCATCATGATGTTCAAACTGCATTTCTTAATGGAGAACTTGAAGAAGAGCTCTATATGTCTCAACCCAAAGGCTATATTAAAAAAAGAGAAGAACATCTTGTATGCAAACTTCAAAAATCCCTTTATGGACTTAAGCAATCAGCTCGGGCATGGAACTTTACAATGAATAAGGTTCTATTGAATCAGGGATTCACACGAAGTAAAGCAGATCCATGTCTATTTACCAAAAGGAAAAATAAAAAACAAATATACACCCTGTGACAATAAAGTTTGGTGAAAGAAGTCAAACTGCTAACGGTCGTAAGAGTGCATCATCATCGTATCCTGCCCCAGACAGGTCAAGACATGTTTAAACAAATTTGAGAGAATCAGCGCTGCGAGTGTGTTTATTGTGTTTAAACAGGACATTGAAGAGAGAAGGCGTAGTACGCGCGGTCGAAACCCAATATGGATCAGCGAACGAAAGAGACTCATGAAATGATGACAATGGTTTACAAAGAAAGTGCTATTACTTTGAAGTGTGTTTATGAGTGACGGGGATTACTTTGAAGGATAGTAACTGCTGTTTCATGTAAGCGAGCAATCCCCTCTCAATATGCTATCATTCACCGAACTTTATTGTCACAGGTTGTATTTACTCCTGTATGTTGATGATCTTATTATTATTCATTAAAGTGAGAAGGCTATTGCAGAGCTTGAATCATCACTGAATCAACATTTTATACTTAAAAATTTGGGAGATATTGCATATTACTTAGGAATACAGATTGCTCGTGAAGAGGATGGAAGTTTTCTATGCAACCAGACTGCAAAAATTAATGATATGATCAAAGAATTTGGATTAACCGAGGCTAAAGGTTCATTCATACCTATGGATACAGAATATCTCAAGTTTGAAGAGGAGTATGAACGTCTACTGACTAATGAAAAATATAGAAAAGCAGTAGGAATGCTACTACATATTGCTATTAACACCCGTTCTGATATTATGGTCGCAACAAGTATCTTAAGTAGACGCATAGAAATTCCTCGTGAAAGAGATTGGGTAGCTGTCCAGAAATTGTTGTGCTACCTTAAACAAACAAAAGACTTAAATTTAAGAATATCTGCAAGCAGTAAACTTCAACTTGTAGGCTATGTGGATGCTGATTGGGCAGGTGATCATCAAGGTAGAAATTCTACAAGTGGATATTTATTTAAGCTTGGAGATACACCGATTTCATGGGCTAGCAGGAAACAAGCATCTATCACTTTATCTGCTATGGAGACAGAGTATGTGTCAGCTGTACTTGCAAGTCAACAGGTCATTTGGCTACGTCAACGATTAGAAGATTTAGGTGAATGTGTGACTCAATCTACACTAGTATACGAGGATAATCAAGGATGTATAAAACTTGATAACAGTGAGAAGATTAACGCACATACTAAGCATATTGACGTTAAACACCATCATCTTCGTTATCTTGTTGAAAAGGGTATAATTGTGTTTAAATACTGCGAGTCTACAAGGACGATTTCAGATATATTAACAAAACCACTTTCTCATCCCCGCTTCGAAGAATTAAGAACTGAAATGGGACTATATTAAATTTTTTTAGAAAGTCGTTGAGGGAGGGTGTTGGATTGATGAAATATTTTCTATAGCAACGACTTTCATTGTTGATGTTCATTATGTTCTCCCATTGTTGTTGTATTAATTGTAACATAAAAATAAAAATATGTTTGGATTAGAGCTGGCTGTGGAGATCATTCTTTTATTTATTATATGAATTATGATATGCCAACACTTTATTTATTATTTTCAAAATTGTTTCCACACTAGCACACGAAAGTAGTATTGAAAAATGATGTAGTGATTTCCAATCACGTGGTAGTGTTTCCCATATAATACATCTCTTCATCTGTGTATCGCAGATCACGGCAATCGGTGGCTCAGGGGTTTCGTGATCGCCTCTGATGCCCGAGGACGCGGGTTCGACTCCGGCCGAGGCCGACGAGGATTTATTCAGGGGGAAAATCCTGAGATCACGCACTTCCTTCGGAAGGGAAGTAAAGCCGTTGGTCCCGTGTAGTCGCTTGCCGGCTGCACGTTAAAGAACCCCTGCGAGGCAAAATTTGCGGCCCCTATAACGCCGTCCTGAAATGACCATGGCAGTTGAAAAGGACGTTAATACCAAACAAACCAAGGTCACGGCAATATCGCCTAGAGAGAAAGCCAGAGGTGAATCCAGGAAGGTAGCCAGCTTGCTACGGCTAGGTGGGCTAAGAGTGCCTATAATAAGAGTGTGGCCAATGGGCTCTCGGCTGCTATGTTTTATCCAACTTTGATTAAGCTCGCATGGCAAAACGAAGATTATATAGGAACTAGATAGCCCGTGCGAATACTTCGCACCGCTTGTGAACAGTGACGTAATCTATATATATAAAGAAGGATGTTTGTGGGTTTGTCTGTGGGTCTGTTTGTCTGTATGTTTTTTATACAAATCTACAGTTTTATTCCGATCTTGATAAAATTTCGCATACATGACCTTCAAAGCATGAGGAAGGTCAATCTCTACATCAGTTTTCGAAAAAATAATAATTTTTGATAAAAAATCGATATTCATGGTTATGGCAGGGCATATTAATGAGAAATATCCCATGACCAACAATGCAAGACAAAGTTTTTGCAACAATAAGTATCAACAATGGTGTCAACACGCAATGCACCAACACTATGCAAGGATCAACAATATATGTCTCATGACCAACAATGCAAGGCAAAGTTTGTGCAATATAGAATTCAATGCACAGAATTCCTGTTATTCAGGCTTTTCTTAGAAAAGAGAATCCTTAGTACTTAACAATTTCTTGAAAATCTTTAAAAATGATCAGTAACTGGAGATAATGAGTTAGCAGACTATTGAGAATGAGTGAAAGACGATAGAGGAAGCACTCCTTTAGCTCCGTGCTGTATTGAGCAAAT
>JAHWFO010052114.1:750762-774592 GCA_023313115.1 Rhysida immarginata | reverse complement strand
AAAAAAGTCTTTGACATGATTGAAATCGCAGTGCATTCAGATCACTGGGATCTGTTAGCGTTTTTAGCTGGCAAAACGGTTGGAAAAATTACATTTCCGTCAGAAGCAGTTGTAGAGCTCAGATGCTTCTGTCTATTTCTCTCTTTCAAAATGCATGTTCCATATCATCCGAGCCAAGAGGCTATTTGACGCTATTATTTAAGTCA
This sequence comes from Rhysida immarginata, assembly GCA_023313115.1. Classification (NCBI taxonomy): domain Eukaryota; kingdom Metazoa; phylum Arthropoda; class Chilopoda; order Scolopendromorpha; family Scolopendridae; genus Rhysida; species Rhysida immarginata. The sequence goes on along the minus strand of JAHWFO010052114.1, from coordinate 774,386 downwards.
GAAAGGCCGAGGGATACCTGTATTCAAAAGGATAGCGTTTCAACGTGGTAGAGGTTTAGGATCTGTATTCACAAATTTTTTCCGGCTTGCGATGCCATTACTAAAGACAACTGGTAAAATTCTTTGTAAGCACGCTCTAAAAGGTGGTGCTTCAGTCTTAAATGATGTAATGCAGGGTCAAAATTTCAAACATTCGTTAGCATCATGCATGAGAGCAGCAGGTGGCAGCGCTTTACAGGAAATGGGTTCCAGGATTCAGAAAGATAGAGGCAGATGTCGGGTTAAAAGACGACATTCTTCAATCGCTGCTCATTCATCAGGCAAAAGAACGAGAGTTCACAGTCTGGACGCATTCCTGCTGAGCAAAAACAGTAGAAGACAGAAAACAATTCGCTCAGCAAAGTTAAAAAAGTCTATGAGGTGAAAAAAGAATAAAAAGAAGAGAAATATGAAGAAGTCAAAGAGAACTTTACACATACGTCCTTTATCATCTGTCTTCATCTAAAAGCATTACCACGGCGTCTATGATACATGAGCATAGCTCAGAATGCGTAAACAGCGACTTGGATATTTTCTCGATTCCCCATACAAGTGGTCAACAAGAGAGGTGGCAAGTGGTGGGTTACCAACTGACCACCATCATAAACCAAAACAGACCTATCGAATTCTTTGTTCCCGGTTTAACTGACTTTTACATCAATCTAGATCAAACTACACTCAATTTAGAAGTCGTAATCAGTAAAGAAGATGCACCTATTCCACCTGGTGATAAAGCGGGTCCAGTGAATCTTATCCTTCACTCGTTATTCTCACAAGTTGATTGTTATCTTGGCGATACACTCATTAGTCATAGCAATAACTTATATCCGTATAGAGCTTATTTAGAAACACTTCTGAATTATGGTCGGGTTGCAAAATCAACTCAGATAACGACATCAGGATTTTATAAAGACACATCTGGGAAAATGGATATTATAGACGATACTAATTTGAGTTTTAAACCACGCAAAAGTCTCGCTAAGGATATATTTTATCAGAGTCATTTGCTGCTAAATTCGCTGGATTTTCGCCTAAAGTTATACAGAAGCAAACCTGCCTTCTCTCTAATGTCAGACACAGCCAACCCTGATTATAGAATGGCAATTAGAAAAGCTACACTTAATGTAGAGAGGGTTAAAGTCAACACATCTACGCTATTAGCACATGCGAAGACACTGCAAACAACCAATGCATTTCACCCGAGTAGCAGAGTGGAAATGCGTTCGTCAAATATCGCAACAGGTATGAGAAATCACATCATCCAAAATTTAATCACAGGTCAACTTCCTACCCGATTAATATTCGCATTCGTAACGAGTGAAGCACAAAATGGAGCTTACAAGGTGAATCCATTTAACTTTTAACATTTCAACCTGTCATATTTCTCAGTATCGATTGATTCCCAAGTTTATCCATCTCAACCTCTATCACCTGCATTTGCCGAAGGGTCGCACATACTGTACGTGAGTTTGTTCATTCGTTGAAGGCACTCGGTCTGTGGAAGGAAGACAGAGACGTTGATGTGACTCAGGCTGAATACGGTTGTGGTTTTACATATCTGGCCTACGAATTAAGCGGAAATCGCAATTATTATAGAGACCATTTCAATGTGATATGTAATGGAACGCTTAGTGCTGAAGTACATTTTTCACAACCTCTGACGGACTCTGTGAACATCATTACCTACTGTCAGTATCAGAACTTACTCGAAATTAGTAAAGACCGCTCTGTGACTTTTGATTATACAAATTAAAGCTCTATGGATACAGCCCAAATTTGGTGTGCATTAGAAAGAGACCTGTGTACAAAATCCATAGCCAAAGGTGTGTTTCCGGCAGATGTAGTTAAGTTTCTCAAACCGATTTACCCTTCTTTAGTTGTTGCTAATATGGATGTCTCAAGTCTACCAGGTAGTCATTGGGTTGCGTTTTTTATCCCTAAACCTTCGTTAGCTTATTACTTTGATTTGTTTGGTCAAAACCACATACCCAATTCCATAATTTCATTTACAGGCCGGCTGAAAATTGGATCTACAATACGAAATTAGTAATACATCCATCTACTGCTACATGTGGTCATCATTGTTTGCATTTCCTAAAATTTGTTGCCTGTGGGCATTCGATGCATGACATCATTAACTGTACTTATTCTGATGAACTATTTCTCAATGATTTCATCGTAAAATGTGAATTAATTTATGATGAATTAGCAATTAATAATAATTATTAATAATAATAATAATAATAATAATAATAATAATAATAAGTATATATGTCAAAATGTTAAATGCAGTCAAAGTTGTTGTCTCTTAAAAAATTCCCTGACCATGCTTAATTTTTTTGTATTCCTTTATTACATGTATTTATTCTGTATTCTTTATTCCACAAAAAATTTTTTTTAATATACAGTATTTCATTTGTCTGTATTAATTACAGGATTTTATTTTAATTAAATAAAATAATTTTAAATAAAATTTCAAAGAGTTAATTAAATTACAAATAAATTACTAAATTATATATATAAATATACTTTTATATTTTTTATTCTTTTAATAAGTAAATAAAATAAATAAATAAAATAATTAAAATATTTGTAATGAATTAAATAAATAATTACATAGACACAAGATTTTTTTCATTGAACATACAATTTTTTTATTCAGAATTTTACATTTTAAAATTTTAATGAAATCATTTATAGAGGGTGTTTCAAAATTCTGTACAATAAATTTAGTGACATATTCTTCAGGTCAAAAGAAGACGGAAATGTTCTATAGCAATTTGTCTGGAAACGATTTATTTCCACGATACAGCCAACTAAACCCGTGGCTCCAAATTACAGGAATTGTTCAAAGTGCCCGCCACCAGCTCGCATGCATGCTGCAGAACGGTTTGGCATGTACTTTCAATTCATTGTCACAGATCCATAATGTTAGGAATTTCTGTGCTGTAGACGATCGTTTTCACATGACCCCAGAGAAAAAAGTCCAAGGGATTAAGGTCGGGTGATCTTGCAGGCCAGGCTACCGGTCCATCTCGACCTATCCACCGATTCGTGTATGCAGCATTAAGGTGTGCTCGCACAACATGGCTGAAATGTGCTGGAGCGCCATCATGCATGAACCACATGTTAGATCTTATCAAAAGAAGAACATCTTCCAGTAATTCTCGCAATGCATTCTGCAGAAACAAAAGATACGTTCGCCCAGTCAATCGTGGCGGCAACACATAAGGGCCAATTAAGTTATTTCCGACAATTCCACACCAAATGTTCACGGAGAAACGCTCTTGATGCGCTCGAGCTCTGGTAACATGCAGGTTAGCATCTGCCCAATGGTGCTGGTTGTGAGAATTTACGATTCCAGTCTAGGTGAAGGTTGCTTCATCCGTGAAAAGTATCTGGCTGAGACAACTAGGGCCTGCAGCATGACGACGTTGTATCCATTGGCAAAATCATTGCCGGTGTGGATAGTTCGTTGGGTTCAGTGCCTGAACCAGTTGCAGGTGGTATGGATGCAAAAGCTGACGGTGAAGAATGCGCCAAACACATGAGTGCGGAATGTGTACCATGGAAGAAATACGACGGGTGCTTGTCTGTGGTTCATCATGTATGATGTCAATTATCACATCCTCCTCATCCGGAGAATGTGCTACAGGCCGCCCTTGTCCTGTTTGACGGCCAAAGGAACCACGCTCCCTCAAATGTCTGTCGACAGATACAAATGTTCGGTTATTTGGCAAACGTCCATTCAGAAAGCGTTATTGGTAGAGTCTTCTTGCTTCCACAGCATTTTCGTCTGCAAGACTATACATTAGGTGCATGTCAGTGTATTCTGTAATGGAATACGTGTACATGACTTTTTTTTTACGTAAATCGTAACGCGTATGTCAAAGCACACAAACGTTCTGAAATTGATATTCCTAGTGGATGTACGGTAGTGAAACTACAGTAATGGAAACAACTGTACACAACTAATGGAACAACCCTAAAGTAGGTTTACATGGAACAAAACATTCAACCTAGTGTTGGGTCAAATGCTGGAACCGCTAAAATATCGTCCGCTAACTACCGTGCTTCCCTACTGCATGATATTGGATTACCCGGAATCAAATCATTTCCAGACAAAGTGATATAGAACATTTTAATCTTCTTTTGACCCTGAAGAATATGTCACTAAATTTATCGTACATAATTTTGAAACACCCTGTATATATATTTTACAATTATTTGTATGGTATCCAACGAATTTCTGGTGTGTTGTTACAGCTTTGTTTAATTATAGCGCTGTTAAAACTCCTTCCCTTCCCCTCCTGCGAATGATACATCAGATTTACAATTAATTCTCTTGAAACATCCATCTCCTGAAGCGCTTTTATAAAACGTCTTTGTCCAATAGGAGGGTCCTTCTGATTGGCTGATGGGGAAACTGCGTCATCGATCAAGCTTGAAATGTGTGAACCCGGTAGAAGCTTTCCGCCGAGTTTTACTGCTCCATGTGAATCCCATGTTATGATTTCAGGATAGTTATGTAAAAATTTTAATAGACGTTTTTGTCGCGCAGTTCGAGCCAGTAGAACGGATAATGGTTTATCATCATTGTCGTCAAATTCATGGCTTGGTTTTTGTATTCCCAATAATGTTCGCTGAATGTCAGGCATTGAAAACAGTTGCTGAGGAATTCGGTTTGACAGCGGCGATTCAGGTGAAGACGATAATGGGGATAATTGTTCAGGGTGAATTCTTTGTTGTGTTTGATTTTTTTCTTTCTGATCAACGTCTTCGCTTTTCTTTTCGTACAGATATTTCTGTAACATGTCGAGATAATATTCTAGTTTTTGATGTGCGTTCATATTATGAGAATTTAAAATTTCGTTCATTTTTTTATCCAGTTGTTTTCCTTGCTGCGACGTTTTCGTTTCACTGCAATCGCCATGCTATTCAACATTAGTGTTAGGTTTAGTCGTAGTAAGAGTTGATGATAAATGATTTATTAATCTTTGGTATTCAAGTGACGGTAATAATACGTATTTCTGCATATTTAACGTATTAATTTATTAAATATCAGACCTGCAATGCTGCCTGATAATAAAGGCAATAAGAATCAAGCACCGTGTTGAAACAGATAAGCTTTTTTAGAATGTAATGAATTTTTTTATGTGTTGGGCCTTTTATCTTCCTCAAATGCTTTTTTACTTGCGGTGTCAATGTGACTTTATGATGTAAGATGTTATTGCAAATTTCACAAAAAGATTTTACTTGATTTAACGATACATTTTGTAGTAATTTTTTCCTTTGTTTAGGGCTAGCATTTTTTAATGCCCTGCGGAATTGACGGAATCATCGCTGTTTACTCCCGGTGAATGCCTAATGAAAAATGATCGCCAATGTAATTTAAACATGCGTTTTATTTACATATACGGCAATAGGTTTTTCTTGCAGGAAAATTTTACTCTATAGTCTAATTATGTCAGGACAGCTTTGTGTTAAATCTAGTTATAAATAACTGAGGTTCTTGCATTGCATTTTTAAATCCTTCTATAAGTAAGAAACCGTACTCTGTTTGTGAAGCAAGAGTACGTATCTGACCGACATGTCGAAGTAATTTTAACAGAAAAATGTACTGGGTATTTAAACTTATAGTACGTATGATTTTTGATTGTGCGAATAGATTGTGAGTTAATAATAAAACGGAGAAATTGAGATGGTGACTGTATCTTGTATAAATCTTTTCGATAATGTCAGCATTTTTTATTTCATTTAATAAATCATCCAAAATGAACAATCCATGTACGGGTATTCGTTCGAGAATCATTTTCTCATCGGGAATCCCTGCATGAAATGTAATGTTGGATAGATTTAAATTTTTCACAACAGGAGGAATTAATGCTCCGTAACAGTATATTATTTCCGTGAGAGGTGGGTCCTTCATTTCATCTCTATACTTTAACAAATTAGACACAATGATTGTCTTTCCACTTATTGAACAACCGGCTATTAAAGCCGTAAAGTATTGTGTGAACTTTACCGAGGTTTTTATCTCCATGATGTAAATAACGCACACGGAGCAAAGTTTCTTCTGTTGCTCGCAATTCTTCAGACTTATATTGAATGACATTAATGTAACTTTTGAATTGAATTTATCTTTAAAATTTTTAATTAGTTTAATACTGTTTAATAATATATAATAAGTAATAAAAATTATTATTATTTCTTTTTTGGAATTTTAACATTTAAAATTTTATAAAAAAAATTAGAAAGAATGCAAATGACAAGTGAATAAATATATATATATATATATATATAATTTATTTGAATTTTGAAATTAAATACAAGAAATATAATATAATATTATGAAAGTTAAATAATTTGATAAATTACAAATAGTTGAATGTTAAAAATTAAATACTAATGCTAAGTGAATAAAAATGGATAATAGAATAAATACAAACATTAGGTGATGGAATAAATTATTATAATATGATGAAAGTTAAATAATTTGATAAATACAAAGATTTGAATGTTAAAAATTAAATATAGAGGTTAAATGAATAAAAATGGATAATAGAATAAATGCAAATGTTGGTTAATGAAATAAATTAATATAATATTATGAAAGTAAAATAATTTGATAAATTACAAATAGTTGAATGTTAAAAATTAAATACCGATGCTAAGTGAATAAAAATGGATAGTAGAATAAATACAAACATTAGGTGATGGAATAAATTATTATAATATTATGAAAGTTAAATAATTTGATAAATTACAAATATTTGAATGCTAAAAATTAAATAGAATAGAATATTGAGGACTAGAAAGTTAAATAATTTGATAAAATACAAAGTTTTGAATGGTAAAATTAAATAGAACATTGAGACTAGAATAGTTGTAAATATTTACAAATGAATAGTGTATGTAATATATATAATAAATAAGTATATACAATAATAAATAAAAATATTTACAACTATTTTTTACAATAAGCTATGGGCGATTAAAAATTAATAAAAGCATAAGAGTAACTAATACTAAGGTCTCCATCTCTTACAAACCTTTTCTCATTGGTGCACCGGTAAGTTTTTAAAAATGGTTTATTAAAAATTGTGGCTTTATTCTTATTATGCACCAGATTAAATGAAACGGGGACTTGGAGAGAGGAGGTCTTACTCAAACCCATGCCTCGAATGAGCTCTTCGATTGCAGCTGGTGTTAGAATCTCGTTTGCACTACGTGTGAGCATCACGCCCTTAACTTTAAGTTCGGTTGTGCCGTTCGAGTAATGCAAACAATAATTCTTAGCCCCAGCTACAATCAAGTTTTTAATATATACATTTGGTCCAAATCTTGAAATAATTTCGTCCGCAAGTTCGCCCAAATTACTCCCTCTAGGTATTAATTCACAGCCGATTTCCTCAAGAAAAATGACACTATCTGTATCCGAATATTTTAAATTTTTACCAATTATACTCATGACGCGATACAACTCCATCCTGCCATAACATGTCACGATTGATGCTATAACTACGTTCCCTTTCATGTGCTTGGTAGGATGGGTTGACTTGTACATCATGAGTAAAATTTCTTCAGAGACAATGTCCAAATCCGTGACTTCGATAGAGGGAGTGTTGAATAGACTGCGTAGCTATTGACAAACACTGTGGGTTTTTTTTAGTTTCATCAAAGCCCAGATAACCCTAGCAGTTATTTAATGGTAGTTTACATATGCTATGCAGACCTGGATTTTTTTGAAATTTTCCTGGATCCAACATGATCCCCTCTTGCTCACGGACATGGTTGATGAATGCCTGGCGCTCGCTAGGCGTATTAGCGGACGGAGGCCAACCAGGGGCTTCGACTTGCCCCCCCTATAAATGCATTTACATACTCACTAAAGAAGTGCTTTTCCCCAGTAAGCTTGTCATAGACAAAGCATTCTTTATGATGCCATACTTCGAAAATTTCAACAACTGTATAGCCTTCCTCGAGCGCCCTGTAACATTCAGGCATGCACCAAGTATCTGTTAATGCCCTCTCTTCCTCGTTGTGTTGACACAATTCAGCTGATTTAGTATCAGCACAAGTCCTGCATAGAGGGAAGAAAAGATGCCCTGCACACCTGTAGGGTAGAACTGGAATAAAAAGATCTCGAGGAGGCAACACGGTTGCTTTAATCAGACTGAAATAGGCATTAGGGGACTGGTTAAAATTGGCCGTCATGACTTCTGGATGTTTTTTTCGGATAGGTTGCATGCTTATTCACAAAGGGACATAAAAGATGTGAAATCTAAATAGGAGAGACGCATTTTCTCTGTGGATTCTGTAATACCGCTCGAAAAATTCTCGGTGCGTCCTCCATAGAAGGCATCACGGGGCATGATAAATGTTCTACTTTAAAATGTTTGCAGAATACAGCCATTTCTTTATTATCTTTCAACTCATTCTCATACTGGCATTTCCATATAACACTAAAAGTGTAGTCGGGAAGCTCGTGTTTTAGAAAGGCAAGTCTTTCTAGTGTATGCTGGAAATTTTCTGCGTTAGTCAGGTTGGGATTAACGCTGCGTGCACTTGATACCATGCACTTAGGATAATAACAGCCTAAAAATTCGAATACGATTTTTCGACTGTCATCAACACCATCTAAATAGTAAGGTCCAACGCGTCTCTACCATCCGTTTAACGCAGAACGTATGCGCGTACTTGGAACTTTTAATTGTTCCCAAGCTAACCATTTCAGAGCTTTCAAACTCTGACGCGATCTATTCACATAACCATAGCATAGAATAATTCCCATAAAGTGCTTATCCAGATAACGTTCTCTCAGTACCCAATTGCAAAATCTAGATATAGTGAAGTCATTCTGGAATGGGTTAAGACGTGTAAAGTCCTTCATGATTCTGCAAATTTCAGACACCCATCTCTTAGAAGAATGACATCACTGAGACAATAATCTCTAAGCTCATCCATAAGACGCCTTATGCTTTTTTTCTTCAGAATACCAGAGAAGAAATTCTTCATGTAATGATTCTATCATCTCTGTGGGATTAAAATATTTCTTATGAGGAAGTGGACTCTCATAGGAACATATCTTATTGAGAAACTTAAATGGGAAAAAAAAACCTTTCTTTTGCTCTGTCAATCCAAAGGCTCGTGGAAATTCTCTTGAGGGAAGAGTGATGAACAATAACAAATTGATAAAAAATATCTTCATCTCCTGCACCAAAATGAAAAAAATTTTCGAGCTTTTGAAGATGACGTGGGGTTTAATACTTTGTTCATACAGGTATCATAAGACGTATAAACCATCAAATTTCCGCAAGTTGTGTGCGAATACTGTTGAATTCGCAAAATTAATAACATGTGAATGCTTTTTATTGCGCCTTGACGGATTGGAAAATAAAAACTCGAGGAAATCGGCCATGGCATTTACCCCTTTAAAAACATGCTGGACAAAGGAGCCAGACTCATCCTGGTAGCTCATGGCAATGAGGATTGGTGTTAATTCCCCTGACACTAAGTCCGTTTTAGTTTCAACATCGAAATATATTAGTCTTAGTGAATCGTTTTCAGAAGTAGAGGTAGAAGAAGGAGAAGAAGCAGAAGAAGTAGATGCAGTAGTAGTAGATTGCTGGTATTTTGATTCGCAGATCTTGCTTTTCCTGTTAAAATGTAACAGAAGATGGTTCATGCTTACCATTACACCGAATGCGTTGGTTTGCATCACAATTATGTCCCTTTTGGGATTCATATATTTTTTTTACGTGTAAGAGAGCGTTTACGCGTAAAGCATGACTTAACGCTGTTTTTGGGGTTGAGATGAGACCTGTAGCACTGTTCACCCTTAAAATAACGCTCGCACAGCGGACAGTAAACAGTGAAGTCTGCTAATTAACTGTTCCAAAATGAAGTCAGGAAAGCCAAAAGAGCGTTATTTAGTGACTCCAGTAATAAATTTTACCTTTGGAAATTCCTCAGAACTACACAATATAAGAAGACTGAAATCTTCAATGACACTAAATGCCAAAAGTTCTTGGAATTCATCGATAATCCCATAAATATGCCGTTGCCTAACATCCTTCAAGATGATACATGTAGAGAGGTAAAATTTACTATTCCAGCTATTTCCATACACCACCTCAAGGAAATTATTAAAATGATGAAATTGAAGAATAATAAACGTGATGGCCTACTTACCAATATTGTCATTAGGAATTGGGGATTTGCAGGTCTTTATTATTTTAGCCAATTGCTCAAGCTATTATTTACTATCAAAAATTTCCTGCTCATTTTAAGAAAATATTGATAAAACCCATGTACAAACAGGGAGATTCTTTACAAATTGAGAATGATCGGCCCATCTCATCCTACTTACTTCGGCCAAAATTGCCGAGAAAATAATTTTTCAACCTTAGTTAACTTTCTTTGGACTATGATTCCTCTGAATCAATATGGTGGGAGACCTGATACCTCAATACTTTATCTTCTTTATAAAATTTACTGGAAAGAAGTTTAAGCCCTTAAAGAAAAGAAAGAGCTATACATTGTTAATACTGACATCTCTAAAGCTTTTGATTCTGTGCCACTCAGACTCCTTTTTAAAGAACTATGAACGGATATATATTAAGAGAAGGACGAGACACAAGAACCCTGGAATACAATAAATAGTAATTATTAATTAAAAATACAAATTAAATAAAAAATTAGATATAATAAACAAAAATAATTAATCAAAATCAAAATAAAAAGCTGACGTTTCGGATAGAGACTATCCTTTATCAAAGCAAAAAAGGATAATTTTCTAAAAGCAAATAGAATATTCGAGAATTATCCTGAAGTTATCAAAGTTGTACTAACGGACGGCTTTATATATGGTTTGCATAGGGAATAGTAATAGGGTATTGGCTGAAAAACAAGAAGAGAAAGCAATGAGAAACTGGTCTAGGAATAGCAATAGGTAGCGTTTATTGCAAAGTCAACGCGTTTCGAGAAACTCTCATCTTCAGGGTAGTCGTTTCAGAGTCCTGATGCTACCTATTGCTATTCCTAGACCAGTCTCTCATTGCTTTCTCTTCTTGTTTTTCAGACAATACCATATTACTATTCCCCATGCAAACCATATACAGTATAAACCTGTTCATTAGTACAACTTTCATAACTTCAGGATAATTCTCTAATATTCTATTTGCTTTTAGAGAATTATCCCTTTTTGCTTTGATAAAGGATAGTTTCTATCCGAAACGTCAGCTTTTTATTTTGATTTTGATTAATTATTTTTGTTTATTATATCTTATTTTTTATTTTGTATTTTTAATTAATAACTATTATTTATTTTTTAAAGAACTAAAAAGTGTTGGAACAGGTCCTTACTGGATGACCCTCCTCACAAACTATCTCACTAATCGTCAAAACTATATGAATTGTGGGACTAAAGAAATTAGCCTCAATTCTACTCGTGGTATCATGCAAGGTTCCTTTTTAAATACAACCTTATATGCAGTGGCTACCTCGAACATAAAAAAAAACTTCCTTTAATTTTTGACATCGACTCATACGTTGATGATAACTTTTTACCAAGGAATACGCTTATCGTAAAGATGACACGGGAAAGCAAGACATAAAGCACGACATCACTATTTTAAAACGTTGGTGTTCAAAACACAGTATGAAATTAAATGAGAAGAAGACTCAGATCCTCATGATTTCTTTCAATGGTAATAGATACAATTCTGCTCACAAACTCCTTGGCATTACTTTCGATACTTCATTATCATTCAAAGATCATACAGAGACACTCATAATGCAGATTTCCAAATCAAACTATCTAATTAAAAAATTAAAGAAAACTTTAACAAGAAAATACTTTGTATACTAATTAAATCGTTAGTCATCCCTAGATTAGAATATGGCTTAATATTATGGTCTGCTGCTTCAAAGATTTTGTTAACTAAACTTAAAATCAAGTATAATGATATTATTCGAACTGCTTTCTCTCTAAAGAAGCTTACATCGATCACTAGTACATGCAATAAGGCTGGCCTTCCTACTTTCAGTTCGATCATTATTAATGCCAAATTAAAAGAAAAGTATATAGCTTTAACTGATGAAAAGCATCCATTCCACTTTGTTGCCTACTGGTCCAAAAATCATCTACAGACTCGAAATTTGCAAAAATATAAATTAATACCTCCATTTATAATTGCCACTAAATTGAACAGATATTTTCCTTTTAATACTTTAGAGGTTTGGAATGTTTTTTTTCCTTTTACCCTGCCTTTTAAGACTAAATATCATGGAGTGCAAAATTCAAAATTGCAATAATCATAAGCTTCATGTTAAACAAAATTTCACAATATATAATGTCTAATCAATGCGACGAGTGAACCAACTATTTCTCTTTCATCCCAAAAGGATGCACAATGATTAAATAAATAAATAAATAAATAAATAAATAAATAAATTATAACCATTTTAAAAATGGTTCATTCGCGGAACCATATTTATCAATTGGCAAAAATAGTAATTATTAACCGCTTCTATTCGCCATTATGATTCCATTCGCCATTACATAATACAGTCAATTCTCGTTAATACGAAACTGGGTAATACGAAATTCCGGTTAATAAGAAAACATTGTGTGGCCCGTCCCCGAAAAAGCAATTACTATGTTAAATTCTCTGCTTTATACGAACATATTTTTATTAAAATACGGTTTATACGAAGGAAAATTTCATAATCTTATTGAAAAATAGTCCTTTTAGAAACAATTTTAATGATAAAACTTCAGATTTCGAAGTATAAATTTGATAAAAATATTTTTCAAAGTCATTTCATATGTGATTGCTTCTGAATTACAGTACTCGAATAAATGAATACTCGATTTTTTAATCAGTCGATATTTTTAGTCGATTATTCGATAAAAAAACAGCGGTTATTTAGTCGAATTTTTCAAACTAACGAATCACATGCTTTCAAACTAACGGGAAATCTGATTCGCTAAATCTGAATCACGTGCTTTGAAGCTAACGGGAAATCTGATTGGTTCAGCTATTCAGATCTGAAATCCTGTCACATGGCGCTAATTTCAGCTCAAATCTTTATTTAAACAAGTGCAATATCGGTATTGTTTCAAAATCAATTTTCTCATCGCTACAACGCAGTTATCTACAGTCAGGAATTTTATTCAATGTCAGCTTCAAGCAAAAGGAAACGAAAGGATCTTTCATTAGATCTGAAGTTACAACACTGACGAAACCGCCGTATTTTATAATCTTCTGCCCGAGAAATCTTATCATTTAAAAGGTGAAAAGTGTCATGGAGGTATGCATGCGTCATTTAAACTTTATAGTATTTTTTACCGATAATTTTATACATGTATCTAATGTTTTTTTACGGTATCTTTCATAGGGAAAAGTAGCAAAGAACGGTTGTCAGTATTATTATGTACAAATATGGATGGCACTGACAAGAAAAAACCGATAGTTATTGGCAAATTCGCCAGGCCACGCTGTTTTAAAAACGTAAAAAATTTGCCCGTTATTTATTTCAACAATAAAAAAAATCGTTTTAGCGTGAAAATAAACTGTTATTACAGATTTTTTTAGGAGAGATGAATAAAAATTATTTCTAACTTAAAGTATTCTATTTCCGTGCTTATTTCATAACACTTTTAGTATTGTTGGTTTATACGAAATACGAATAATACGAAAAAATTTCTTGGTCCCCACGATTTCGTATTAACGAGAATTGACTGTATATCTTCCATAGAAAATTGCTAGGTGGGGTCGTAAAGGTATCACTTCTGCACATGCTTATGAACTGATTTAGATAATATTCGTGATTTCTTCGTGCCAGTAACCATATTCGTCGAGTGACGAATACAGATTTTAAAATCCTTTCATGGCTTTGGAGGGGTTAGAGTTATGGTCAGACTGACAGAGAGACACGTTTCCCCACACTGATAGCATAAAACGCCTTTTGGTACTGAATAAAAGGCAATGTTTGTTGTTGTGTCCCTGTAGACTCAAAAACTACTTGGCCAATTTCGCTGAAATTTTTAGTTTCTTCTTGTTAGTGCCAGGAGTGTTTAGAGAGTCGTTTGAATGAAATCCGATAGGTAGGTCAGGTTATCTTCAATATCGAGTTTGAACTGCATATATTTAATTCATACATATTCTCATATTAACAATAGCTAAACATTGCCGGGTCCGTTATTTGTAAATAAAAAGCAAAAATTAAATTGTAAATTAAATGATTTATTTTAAAACAAGGATGTTGTCCCTGGCGCAACCGAGCAGAGGCAATAACCAACATCGAATCATTTACTTTAACTTTTGTTGCATCACTTACTTTTGTTGCGTCACTTATTTTTGTTGCGTCATTTGCTTCACTTGCCAGGCTAACGAGAAAGACAGGCTCCGGCACTGAAAAGTCACCTGATCAAGATGGTTCTATTAACAATGTAACTTTCATTGTTTCCATCTTGTATTTTAACAATCAGTGATTTTTCCTTTGTTGGAAACAACGAAGGTTGGATTGTTACTAGACCTATCTTGGTCAGATGACTCTTCAGTGCCGGATCCTGTATTTCTCAATAGCCTCGCTTCACTTGTCAATGAAAAGCTTGGATTTGCGCGATATGACAGACTGACAAAGCACTTTATATATTTAGATATAATATATATAGTTTGCCCGAAATAATTACACTTGTAAGCAAACAAAACATTCTCAAAAAATTAAATTATAACTGCCAATTAGTTAAATAATAACTCAATCAATGCAACATGGAGCAAAGGGACTATCCATTCTACGAAAAATACGAAAAACAGGAATTCTATGCATTACGCTGGGACTTTATCTAAACTCTTCTTGACTTGCCTCACCACTGCGGAGCATCACCAGATGCTTTAGAGTCAAGTTTTTCTTGCCCTTGACGTAGAAGCTCTTATACCCTCTTGCTTTATTTGAAACTCCCGTTTTTTAGATGTTTCAAATGCCCGTATAGTTTTTTCTGTTTTAGTTACAGAGTTTCTTTGACCAATATTCATTCTTTCTCTTTCCTTTCTAGACACAAATTTTTGCCAGTCGTCTAGGCGTTTGATAGGAAACTCAAGGGAGACACGCGTGATTCCTGTGCCTCATCAATAGACACTGCCTTATTATTGTGCTATCACTTCATCATCATTCTATGCTCATGATTATTAATTCTTGGAAACGAACGTTCAATCAGCGCATCATCAGCATCTCAGTTTCCAAAATATACACATTCCCACAGAATATAGTCAAAATGTATTTTTAGGAAACGTTTGGATCTGAAGGAGTGCAAACTGGTTTGCTAATTTGCTAAATACAGCACGGAGCTAAAGGAGTGCTTTCTCTGTCGTTTTTCCACTCTTTCTCAGTAGTCTGCTAACTCTCCATTATCCCCAGTTACCGATCATTTTTAAAGATTTTCAAGAAATTGTTAAGTACTAAGAATTCTCTTTTCTAAAAAAATCCTGAATAACAGGATTCCTATGCATTGTTGCAAATTCAACCTTATCTATATTCAACAAACTTTGCCTTTCATTGTTGGTCATGAGATATATATTGTTGATCCTTGCATAGTGTTGGTGCATTGTGTGTTCATACCATTGTTGATACCTATTGTTGCACAAACTTTTACTTCCATTGTTGGCCATGAGATATATATTGTTGGTCCGTACAGAGTTTTGTGAATTGCGTGCTGATACGATTGTTGTACAAACTTTGCCTTGCATTGTTGATCATGTGTTGTTTCTCATTAATATGCCTTGCCATAACCATGAAAATCGTTTTTTTATTGATAATTATTATTTTTCCGAAATCTGAGGTAGACAGTGACCTTCCTCATGCTTTGAAGGTCAAGTATGCAAAATTTCATCAAGATTGGAATAAAACTGTAGATTTGTATAAAAAATAAAAAACAAACAAACAAACCCAAAAACATGCGTAAGATTTTGCTTCCGTAAACGATATTAGTATACAAAGTAAAGTTACAATAGTATATAACTAAATTTTAGCACGGTCTTTTAATCCCCTGGTCCATGCACATGTGCAAATTCTGTTGTTGTAGTCAACAATTTGATTGCTGTATTTATGGAAAGAGCGATTTTAGTCCCCTCTATTGCATGAATTTGGCTACTTCTGAAACTTAAAATGTAATTTAACCCTCATACAACGTAACAAAACTGTCACTAAAATCGAGAAGAAGTTCCATAAATACAGCAATCCAATTGTTGTCTAAAATAACGGAATTTTCACGTGTGCACAGACCAGGGGATAAAAAACAGACTATGATTTTACTGCGCCGTCTGGCCTTGCCATCTAATGATATACATTAAAAACAAAAATCTTTTCAACTTTTCGATAAGATAGTATTGCCATCTAGTGACATCCTTTGAAAACAATTCAACTTTTTGAAAAATAAGAATAACCTAAAAAATGGATATAAACACGATATAAAACGAGCCCTACTGAAAGCAGAGTGACACTATGTACAGTCATGGACAAAAAAAAAGCGCTCCCTCACTCTGTGCTGCTATATTTTTTAATGAGCGTTTACTACTTTTGCCATTAGGGGTCTGATATAGAGTAGCATGTCAGTTTTTCTGCTGTATTTTGATTACAAGTGCACCACACTGCAATCTAATGATAAAATTTTCATTAAATGTTTCTTCTCAATTGATTTTTGGATAATGACCGTGAGCCATATTTATTGTTTTGTTATTGTTAACTCTAAAATGTTTTACCTCAATTGTTTAGAAAAATACAAGGAAGAAAATAGGATGCTATGATTTTATTGGTTAAAAATTTAGATAATTTTCTGACCGAACTAAACAATATCATACACCTCGTGGCAAAAGTAGTGAACCATTTAAAATACAACATCATCGAGTGAGGGAGCGGTTTTTTGTCCATTACTGTACATGGAAAATTTCGTGAAGATTCGTTGAGGTTTTTCTGAGTTATAAAAGGACAAACGTACCAACAGGCTTTGATTTATAATATATATATGCATAATGTTTCTGTTCATTTTGCTGATATATTATGACCACGTATTTCCATTTTTCCTCCGCCAGGTATCGTTCATACAGTTTAGTGGATTTTCCGTCGCTCTTGAACTTGTAGTGGCAACAGCTTATGATCGTGGCTCTTGTGTTGCTTATCTAGTTGATGGTTGGTAATTTTGTTTACCGTGTACACATATATCCCTACTTTCTATGCAATGGCTCGTTTTATTGTTGGGTTACATTCTGTTATTATTTAGTACACTTTATATCCTTTTCTTGGATAATATGAAGTCTCCCTTCTTGATTGCTTTCATAATTTCGAAATAGCGTAATTTGACGTCGGAGAGACCTGTATGTAAAATTTGATGGAATTTGCATCTCACGTGAAATACACATTTAAATATGCTAATTTTTTTTAACCATAGATGTCTAACAACCCTCTGTATTTACCACTAAAATTTTCCCCCAATAATAGACTTGTAGAAGTTAGTGCAGGGGGCCTCTGGTGGTGGTTATGAGAATAAACATACAGGGAAGGAAACGTGGCTGCATCATTCTCTTAATAGTATTTAATTTCAGCAATGGAAGAAAAAAGTTATATACGAGTAGGCAAGACTAATTGTTGTGTTGTGTTCAAATTCCTACAGCAACAATCAAAAAATCCAATTATTTTCCTTTCCACATGAAAGATTGCATGGTCACAGAAGAAATCTTTGGATTCAAGCAGTCAAAAATATAAAGTAAGTTTGTTAAATTTTTAATTATTAAAATATTAGTTCATGTTATTTAATGTCAGAAATAAAATCGAATTTGAATTTATCATTGAAAAAAATAAAATCTGAATATGTAAAAAATTCTTAACATTTGAGCTAAATATTGTATTTTATGTGTAATGTTAATTCTTTATTTCTTTGCAGTCCTGATGGTAGTAAGTGGATACCAAATAAAAATACCAGGATTTCCTCAGAACATTTTGTTAGTCCAAAGAGTCCATCATACATCCCAACAATCAATCTGACAGGAAAAAAGATTGAGTCAAACAAGAGAAAAGTCAATCAAAGTCAGGACCGTTACGAAAGATTTAAAAGGAGATGTCACCATCTCTCAGATATATCCCAGGTGAGATCATGCATTAGGATGAGATAAATGCATTGTAATATATAGATATTAAATTTAAATGTAATATTTTATATATTTCATTTTACAGAATATTCTTCATGAAGAAATCCAACCTCAAACTAAAGGAATACAAACTGACGATTTTATTCTTCCTTCAAATCCAATATCATTTATGTTTTGTACTATTGATAATAATTTAAATCTTCCTCTACGTTTACGCATGAATTCGCCACTAGGCGGAAACCTAGTAGTGCGCCATAGTAACTTCTACAAGTCTATTCTAGTGGAAAATCCACTTAACCCTCGAGTACTAACCAGCGGTCTCAGGGACCGACCATAGAATTTTCGACGCTACAGCTCAAACGCGTGTAAATAAATGGTTGATTTCTTTTGTACCTTCACTTTTCAGATAGTCCAATGATATATGCTTAAACAACAACTTTTATATAAACGCGCTAATGAAATATTCGTACCTTCGATCATGTGGACCGATGTTAGTAATGGTGTAATTAGTTCAAAATGATATTTTTATTTTTCTTTTATTTATTTTTTTTAATTGTGATTAAAAAATAATTCAAAAACAGAACACACACAGAAAGGATACGGAAAATTTATTTTCTTAGAAAATACAAGGTCAATAGGTGAAGTTCTTCTAACGAATATAAGAAATTCTAATATTTTGCCTTTCATTATTATCATGAAGAAATTCTGTCCCAATAAATAAGTTTGTGTTGTAGTTTTTTTTTTTTTTAATTTTTGTAGAAGAGAGTTTCTTGATATTTATAGTCTTGAAAATTCTTATAATTGTTAATTTTTTTAAGTTTTAATTTGTCTTATTATTATATGCTATTGTTATTTATAAACAATGTGACTTTTGAAACAAAGTGGTTTTATTTGCGCTGTTGCTACAAATTACGCTTATAGACTGAAATAACTCGTTTCTTATTTTATTTTATTACCTAACTACTTATATATAACAAATTTGCAATGTAGTTTCAATATTTGTATATAATTAAGAATTTCTAAATATTCCTCGATTTTGATTCAAATTTTAATATTTCACAGCCAGTTGTGCAAAACAACATATATAATCTTTCAAGTGATATTAATATGTGCAAAAATATAAATAAATGTAACAATATATACTATGTAAATATATCGGTCTGAGGGTTGTTTGCAAAATTCATGTTAGTACCGGATGGTTAAATGCAACGCTCTGCAACACTACCAGTTACTACTAGGGTAAATGTACCAGTCATTGACAGTTTAAGACATTACCGTGAAACGAAATTGTGTACGGAAATCAAATTGCATTGTGAAACTTTTCTAGTTATACCATTAAATTGTAAATACAATGCAGAATGTGCCAATCTCTAATCAATTATTATATCTTTAAAAGCTATTAAGTTATTAAATTTTTTCCTAACTAATGCATGAATCACCAATAGTTGACAGTTAATGCACCAGAAGTTGACAGGCAGTTTCACCAGTAATTGACAATATTTTAGTTGCACATTTTTATTATATATTTAAAAAAATTTACAACATTCAAAAGTGGCTGATGAAATAAAGATATCATGACGTCGTTTGAATTACTTTCGTTTATCCATTATCATGATCCTTATGATATTTAACATTAACTAAAATTGTGCTTTTTAAAACTGAAATTGTTCATTTAGATCCTTTGAAATAATAAATTAAATCAGTCCACTCCCATCTAGAGTGCAAGGACCATAGAAAATGAAGGTGTTTTCCAATAATGCAATATCATCAGATCAACAAACTGTTCCTAGAAAACTTGATTTTTGACGATTGTTCTCCTACTTGCAAAATTCATCCAATTCATCCTATGCTACTTCTTATCATAGTAAACAGAATATCAGTAGCAGTTTTCTTCTTGGAAGATGACTTGTCCTTGGCTATCTGTTGATCGTCTCTGTGACAAGATTCAGAACCAACAAAAAGAATCGGCGAATGATTTATGTCAAAGTGGATGATCTAGAAATTGACAGTCAAGTTCTTATAATTGACACACCTAGGTCAATTAATGGAAACTAAGAAGTTAGACTTAAAACCATCATGTTTCCTTTATTATTACCCTACATTCTATATCACAGTAGTATATTTTTGTTCGTTTTTTTTTAAACACAGAAACTATCAATGATTGACAAGTTATGTCAATTACTAGTGACACAACATATCTGGGTTCCAGTAGTTGACAGTGGATTAAAACAGTTAACACTTTGGTCATCTGAAATTTTGTTACTACTAGAAGTATTGTCCACTGATCACACAAAAAGCTTCACGCAAAATAAATAACAAATATTGCATAACATTCATGAAATAAATTCAAGTAATCAAACCCTCGCGTAATGGTTCATTACAAGGTTTTTTCGACTCGGTAAGGCATTGAACAATCAACATGTGTTTGCAGCCATAATAGGGAGCAAAGTTCCTAGTTTTTTTACTGTTCTGGGAAGCCAACTATATTGTTTAATACGAGGTGGCAACATCAGTCCATTTTCTTACCTTGTTATTTTATTAAACGCTTTTATATCGTGAATTGTCAATTACTGGTACACTGTCAATTACTGGTACATCTACCCTACTTCATGTACGTTGGGGGCCGCTTAATGTAATCAGGATGAATGTAATCAATCGATTATTATTATTTTTGCTTTGTACGGAACGCTTGTGTCTAAATACATACAAATTATGCAGTTTATTATGATCAAAATCTGATATTTTTATCAATTTTTTCCCGAAATGTAGTAAAAATACTTGGATTAGCTCCTGAATTCTCCTTGTAAGAGCAACTTTTTAATACCCTCTATTTTGTATTAGTGTATTCTTATTTATCGTAGAGATTAAAATTCTGTATAAAGAATGTTTCACATACAAAGACTGCACAGTGTTATACAGGGTGTCCGGAAATATATGGTAAATATTCATGCACGTGAGAGAACATGTATAAAGAAGCATTTTTATTCCTATGAACATGGTGTCGCAAACCAACCCCCACAGAGATACACAAGTATGTTGCGCTGCCTGATTTTTGGCGTCCCGCGAGTGACTAGGCAATGTGATGCAGCCCACATTGGAGCCTACAGACCTGTTCGAAGGTGTTGATGTAATGGAATAAAATCAAGTCACATCACATAACATTAAACTACGTAGAAATAAACAAATAAGACACCCTACAAACGCTGTAGGCTCTTAAGGTAACATCTTGACGTAGACTATGAGCAATGCACATCAAGGCATACATCCAAGCTGTGGGTAAAAACAAATGTGAACAAACCAGATGCCACACAAATGTCCACTGCGTATCAAGACTCACAGCAGGTGTTCAAAGGTCCGGGCATGTGCTTGCACGCACAGGTTACAGCGCCGTAGTAGCGACTCCCGTAGTACATTCGGTTGTTGGCGGATTGTTTCACCTGCCACAGCAATGCGAGCGACCAGATTATCAGCGGATGGAACAAGTGTTTCGTACACCAGTGACTTCATGTAGCCCCACAAAGAAAAAGAAGCAGGAGAAGAAAGACCATTGGTGGATTCTATGCGCAGAATCGGCCCAGAATCGGCCAAAGGGAAATAAAAGGCGGGACAGTTGACATCTCTTGAACAGATATGGGCTACACCACATTGCCTAGTCGATCGCGGGACGCCAACAATCAGGCAGCGCAACATACCTTAATCCCCCTCTATCTCTGTGGGGGTTGGCTTGCGACACCATGTTCATAAGAATAAAAATGTTTCTCTATACATGTTTTCTCACGTGTATGAATATTTACCATTTATTTCTAGACACCCTGTATAAATTCCCACAATGCCTTTTTTTAATTTCGATTATTATTATCAACCCCAAAGTTATCACATTAAGCGGCGCCCAATATTTCTTTCTCTAAAGTCTGAAGTGGTACACGAGGCGTAACTGATGTCAATCACTGAAGCCATAGCAAACGAGAAAGACAGGCTGTGGCACTAAAAAGTCACATGACCAAAGTAGACCTAGCAACAATCCAATCTTCATTGTTTCAAACTTGGAATTCAACAATCAGTGTATTTTCGTTTGTTGGAAACAATGAAGATTGGTTGTTGCCAGATCTACTTTGTTCATGTGACTTTTTAGTGCCCCGGACTGTCTTTCTAGTTGGCTTTGCTTTAAGCTCACGCCAGACCGATTCCCTATGCTTAGAAATATATCTGCAGGTTTATTGGCCACATTTGGTGCCATCTGGTGGCCAATCTACTGATTATGGAATGGCGTACGTTATCTTAATAAATCTTGTTGAAATTTGTTGATTTCGGATTCAAGAAATAAGTTTTCTTGTTATTTTAAAACACTTTACACCAAAGTGGGCCTTACTTTGATACACTTACAATGTATATTCATATCATACATCAGTCATAATAAGATTTGTTCAGTGTTGTTACCTGTCCAGAGTTCGATGTTCAAAATTTTCAAAATAAAATTTATTGCTTTTCAAGATTTCTATAATCTCTAATATTATAATTAATGAAGAATAAACGATCTTGAATGCAACTCGGTGCAATGGCAAATAAAAAAATCGATGATAAGGTGAGGTCTGTTTTTTTGATTTTTTTTTAATATTTTGATTGTTTGTTTGCCCATGATTTTTACATCACCCAGGTGGTAACATTGGACTTGTTGATATCTAATTCAAAAAATAACTCAGACACAATAAAACAAATAATTTTTCTATAATGTATTATTAAAAATCAAATTATGGAATTTCAAGAAATAAAATAAATTTAATTTACAACATCAGCGTTCAGTTAAATTTGGTCAACTCATAAAAATGGCACGCGTGATGTGAGCAGCGATCCTGTGAAATCTAGGATAGAGCAGCATTTCATTGCATGAATAGTCGATAAACCAAGCAGATGGATTTCTAAGTCCATAGCATAGGGAATCGGTCTGGTAAGCATAGGGAAGCTTCAAGTACGATAATTCTTCACTCTGCTATGTTAACATGCCTGGCCAACACCACCTAAACATAAGGTCTGATAACGGAAAAGCCATACATTGTTACATCATCATTAGTGTTGGCGCAGAATGCTCCATCAAGTATATGTTTTTAATTATTTATTTATGTTTGCAAATTAAGACATTGTTTAATTTAAGCATTTATAATCGAGAGTTGTTTATGTTCACGTTGCCTGTTTTATTTGTTGAGCCACGAGAAGTGACGCTCATTGTTATCATCGTAATTTTGAATATTCTAAGCCATTGTATTTTATGCTGCAATTAAAGATAGGCCTGTGTTATGAATTAAAGAATTTAAGTTTGGAAGGCATGTTCTTAAGTTAATTAACTTTTTATTTAATTTTTTTATGCACGTATTTATGATTATTTCATTTTTTGTAACAGAAAATCATAAAATATGAGAACCTGTAATCCAAATCATAATA
>JAHWFO010052114.1:711989-725762 GCA_023313115.1 Rhysida immarginata | reverse complement strand
GTACAACTTTCATAACTTCAGGGTAATTCTCTAATATTCTATTTGCTTTTAGAGAATTATCCTTTTTTTGCTTTGATAAAGGATAGTTTCTATCCGAAACGTCAGCTTTTTATTTTGATTTATAAAGATTTATAAATTCTGTAAAAACTTACGTTATAATATTTTAACATATGTTGAATCCAACGTATTAGAAACTCTTATTTTGTAATTTTGTTGACGGGAGTAGGTTAATGTTGTAAACCCCTAAACTTTTGAGCACGAGTGTAGTCTATTTAATAAATTGGAGTACTGATTTTTCAATTGAAAAATAGCTATTAGATAAAATTCTTACATTTATTTTAAGTTTATTTATCTTGTAATTTATGTTGTCCACTGGTAAGTGTAAAAAGGAAATAATCCGTCGAATGAGGGACTGCGAGCATCCGTCTTAATGTTGTTACTACTGGGATTTTTTATTTTTGCTCAAAAGTACTCCAATTTAAATAATAATAAATATTAACTGGAGATACGTCTCCAAGCATAGGTAATGATTTTTCAATTGAAAAATGGAAGGAAAAATTCTGCGATCCGGATTCGAACCAGGAACCTCGACTATCATGGCCGATGCCTCTACCAAATGGGCTATCGCAGACACCACGGACAACCAAGGTGTCTTAAAGACAACCATGTTGTCACGGTTGAAATCCCAATAAGAGACGGGAACCTGGCCCGCAGATCTACTTGGTACTACTTGGTACTTGGTACTTCGAGGTTCCTGGTTCGAATCCGGGTCGCAGAATTTTTCCTTCCATTTTTCAATTGAAAAATCATTACCTATGCTTGGAGACGTATCTCCAGTTAATATTTATTATTATTTAAATTGGAGTACTTTTGAGCAAAAATAAAAAATCCCAGTAGTAACAACATTTAGACGGATGCTCGCAGTCCCTCATTCGACGGATTATTTCCTTTTTACACATACCAGTGGACAACATAAATTACAAGATAAATAAACTTAAAATAAATGTAAGAATTTTATCTAATAGCTATGAATGATAAGGAAAGAAAGCAAACACTGGAAACGCCAGTGGTTTATCAATCGGCAAGTTCCTTTTCAGTGTTAAGTTATTGCTAAATTCAAAAATGAATTTTTTTATTTTAACTTTCGAATTAACTCTAATGTAATTAAAGTCTCTAATTTACCGCAACTCAATTGATAAAATTTATAAAAGTCTGAAAGTTTTCAAACAACAATAAAAATTTAAATAGTGGATACATAATTTAGATGATTTGTCCGTATAACTTTTCAAATAAGTTTGAATGCAATGCCTAAATAAACAAACTTTGAAATATAATACCAAATTCTAATTAATAATGAAAAATAATATCCGTTTCAATTTTGTCAAAATGTTACTCTTATAAAATAAAATTTTTAAAATAGTATTTCTCCGAATGTACTCACTTTTTCAAACTTGGTGAATAACCTTCTGAAATTCTATAAGTTCTTAGAGAGTAATATTATATATCTGGCAAACGTATGTAGTTAAGAAGCAACGGCTGTTCTTTAAAGAAAATTGTTGAAGAATTTAGTCGTTTACGAATATTTCTAACATTATTTTTAACAATGTTGAATTTTAACAATTTTCAATTGTTGCTTTAGGCAAGAAAGTGAAGTAGCTTTTCTTATCAATTTTTGAAAGAGCTATTCCCATTTCTCATTGGAATTCTCACACAAGTTGACAGCATAATGAGACACTGTAAGTAATTAACCAAAAGCTTCTGAACGTAACGACACCTTCACCATTAAAGTTCGTCAGTTCTATCAGAAGTTTGGTCGAGTTGAAGTTAAGATTGTTGTCTATGGCAGGAAGTGCTTTTCTGCAATTTGCCGGAAAGTCGGATCCTGTCGGAGGCAAAACGTTTGACTTTTCTTATAGAAAATTTGAGTGCATCTAATGGCACTATAGCGGTTTTGTGGAAAATTGCGGAACACCTCCGAAATTGGAATTGAAATTAGTTCTTTGTTTTTGGACAATCGATGAAATCCCCTCAAACTGGAGCAATATTGATACTTTTTTCGATCCCAATTTCGGAGATGATCCGCAAATCTCCGCCAAACCACCATAATGCCATTAGATGCGCAATTAAATGTTCTATAAGAAAAGTTAAGCGTTTTGCGTCACATTACAAATTCCCGCAAATCGCAAAGAAGCACTTCTTGCCATTGACAATGTTAACTTCAACTCGACCAAACTTCTGATAGATTTGACGAACTTTAATGGTCAACGTGTCGTTACGTTCAAAAGCTTTGGCTTAATTAATTAGTGTCTCATTATGCTGTCAAGTTGTGGGGAAATTCCAATTCAAATAGGAATATTTTTTTCTTTTTTGGCCTGTTCACAATTGTTTAGAAAAACATACATAACAGAGCTCGACAAATCCTATATTTTGGTAGCCAACTTTCAAACACGTGGTAGCCATTTGGCTACTGGCCAATGCGGCAGCCGATTGGAAGGCCTAATCACATTACTGTATCGTAACCACCGGAAATTTAAATTTGTAGTGAAATTAGCTCTTACATAAAATTTTACATAAGAAAGGCCTGCCCAATCGCCACTTATTGCCAGCCTCCAAGCCCTGCCTCAGTGCGAATTGGGCAGGCCTTTCTTATCGGTGTCCTTCTTTCTTGTATTTACTGTTCGTGATTACTCTGTCGGTACGTATTGTTGTGCTAGATTTTCGTTCCTCGTTGATGAAATATTTGTTATGTATAGTCAGGCACGGCTTGTAACATCTGTGAAATGTGCGATAAATAAACAAAAATCGTCCAGTTCGTTAGTCTTATCGGTGGAAGGCATTTCAATTGGCCGCATGGCTCATGTCTTTTGCCCTGATTCGAATCCCATGTGCGTTTTTTACCTCCGATTTTTTATTATCTTCTTTTTCTATAAATAAGGTATGTTTTATATTCGACCTTTATTTTTTATTACTTCGTTTGAAAATTCATCCAATGACGTTAAATTGCTTTATTTAAAAAAATAATAAATAATGCCTAATTCAAGAAAACGCACAAGCGCTCCTGCGCTCATAAGTGCTATTGGCAACCACCACATGGCTGCCTATGGGGGATGTGAAGTGCAAGGCACATCCAATCAAACATCAATGTCAAGTTTCGATGTTTAAAAAAATCCCATCAATACATAGCCAGTATATGACAACTGCGTATATATTTCTAACAAGATGTACAAACAGTAAGCTTCTTTCAATAAAATTGCCATATTTCTTTATTTCTTTATTTCTTTATTTATTTCTTTAGAATTGATTTACAGAGAGCCCTGACCGGAGCCTGTATGGCCAGCTGGCCGACGTGTGAGGTCTCTGGTGGGGTAATTGTATAACAGATCTTAAGTATTAATTTATAGTGAAGGATTGGTATTATGTATCCTTTTTTTTTAAAAAAAAGAAAACAAATAACAATGGTAAATTATATGGTGGTTCGTGATGGAGTTAAGATGGATGAGGGGTTAGTAGTTAAGTATCGGTAGGAAAATGTATGAGATTTAAAGAATCTTTAAAAGAAGTTGGGTTATATATAGGGATAATTGTAAAAAGTTTTAGTAGGGGTTAGTAGATATTTTATTAGATAGGAGCGAATATTTCAATAATTTTTTAAAAGTTGCACTTGTGGGAGATAATCGGATATGTTCAGGTAAATTGCCCCACCATTTGACGCCGATAAAGGAGATGCAACGGCGTTGGTAGTTATTTCTGGTAAAAGGGAGTCTAATCAGGTGTGACAATCGGGGGGGATAGGAGTGAATGTTTTGTTGATGACCTATTTCAAAAGGAGTAGAAAGAATTAATTGAAGGTTAATAATTTTGTAAACGAATAGGCAAAGTTGAATAATATAAATTTGATAGATGGTTGGAATGCCCAGGAGTTCGAAATAATGGGAAACAGAGTTAGGCAATTGGATGTTAAGCAAGGTTCTTAGAAACCATTTTTGTAAACGATAAAGGCGTAAGAGATTTATTCTTTTTTAAGATTCAATTTTTGGCTATTTTAATATTCCGGAAAATCAGGTGTGGTCTTAGTTCTTTCTAAGCTGCACAAGTGTGCGTATGTGTATGTGGGGGGGGGGGGGGTATTTATTTCCCGTACACTTATAATCAATTTCTCGCTTAAAAAATTATCAAAAAATGGCCTTTGTTTTGTTTATATTTTTTATTGCGCACGGTTAATTTTGGAACACATTTGAAGGTGATAACTGATGAAACACTTTCAGAATATGATAGTGACAGTGAGATCAATTAAGATTTAGTTTAAATTATGTATTTAAATTTTTTATAGCTACCGCCACATAAGTTGAACGACAGGATGATGTCATTTTTAACGCCAGCCAATAGACTCTAACGAGAAGTAAATCACTTAGCTATTCCATGAAACGCCCACTTTCGTTTTCGAAACATTGTTTTCGTATTTATATGTAGTTTCTATTTTCGTTTTTTTCTTTTAAATAGATAAATGAAACTATAGTGCCCGGCACGAAAGAAAAAGGAAACTGACGCATGAGTAAATGAATAAAACTCGTTCAACCAATCAGAAACGGACAGGAATCAAGGCAATACTTACTAGTGATGCAAGGTATAAGTAATACCTCGTTTCCAGTCCGTTTCTGATTGGTTGAACGAGTTTTATTCATTTACACATACGCCAGTTTCCTTTTTCTTTCGCGCCGGACACCATAATAAATTAAAAAATGACGCAGAATAGTCGACTTGAAGGCAATCTGTTTTATATTATGACTTTTAATAGGCTTTCCACGTTTCAACGATATCTCTACCATTACTATAGTAGAACAAGTGCATCATTGATAAAACCCAGACAAAGCATATTGATGAAAGGACTTACTGCGCATGTCAAAAAGATCGTCCAACTTACGTGGCGGCAACTATAGTGAATTGATTCTTCACTCTTTGTTATTTGTCATTTTAAAATTTTTTAAACTTCGTAAATAAATCTTTTACTTAAGAATTAAGATTGATTTTATGAATATACAGGGTGATTCATTTAATTACGTACGATTCTAATGGTTTATTACTCAGGAACTAATAAACATAGGAATGTCATATAGATCTTATACTAGAAATTACACATTGGAATTTCACACCTCATGAACAACACGACGAAGCCTGAGGGTGAAGTTTTGCAGTACCGCGCCTCGCATCTCATTGTCAACCAGTGCACAAGATTCGGTGATTGCCTGACGGACCTCTTCGATGGTGTTGGGATGTGTGCTGAACACCTTCTCCTTAAGGACCCCCCCCCCCACAGGACCCCGCACCATGGAAGAGGTCTGTCAGGCAATCACCAAATCTTGTACACCGGTTGACTATGAGATGCGAGGCGGAGTGATGCAAATCTTCATCCTCACACTTCGTCGTGTTGTAGAGATGAATGGAGTTTGTTGTTCATGAGGTGTGAAATTCCAATTTATAATGTGTATTATTAGTTCTATATGACATTCCTATGTTTATTAGTTTCTTAGTATTAAACCATTAGAATCGTAAGTAATTGACTGAATCACCCTGTATATGATTATATCGACACAAAAATATCTTGTTTCCGTTGGCTATCATGAAAATTGCAATGGTAACCAACTGTCTACTCAGATTTTTGGAATTTGTCGAGCCCTGCATAATGACTTTTTTATTCAATGTGAGTGCAATCAATGCAATCATACATTGCATATCTGAATTTCGTTTAGAAGTTTTAAAGGTTGATAGTATGAAATATTTTTGAAAAAACAACAAGGAATAATGTCAGTAGACTTTCACATTATATGTCTCTCAAAATATAACTTTACATTGTAGATACATTCTACAGTTTTAATTTTAAATTAATTACAATAGAACTGTGAGGTTTGGAGGACAGTGTGTGAAGATAAAAGAGTGATGGATATACATACATCCACACAATAAACCAATCAATTACAGGAAAAGTGCAGAGGAACATGGAGTAAAATGGGATCAGTGAAATCTAAAAGAATGCTAGAACAAATCATAAAGATTTAAAACTGACTGAACGGCTCAGTAGAACGCTGAAATGTCAATTAATCTTTCGGAAACCTGAAATGGTAAAAGGAGTCTTGCGATAACCCTCGTGGAACAGCGGAAGGTTGGTAGAAGACATGTGGAAAGCAGATTAATTGCGGAATAGGGAATTTGTACATTGGCATCCGACGTCATCTGTGATAAACCCCAGGCTAACGAGAAAGACAGGCTCCGGCACTAAAAAGTCACCTGACCAAGATAGGTGTATTAACAATGTATCTTTCATTGTTTCCATCTTGTATTTTAAGAATCAGTGTTTTTGCCTTTGTTAGAAACAAGGAAGGTTGGATTGTTAATAGACCTATCTTGGTCAGGTGACTTTTCAGTGCCGGAGCCTGTATTTCTCGTTAGCCTCGTGATAAAGCAAAGCCAACTTAAAAGACAGGCCGGGGCACTAAAAAAGTCACATGACCAAAGTAGATCGACTCATCATTGTTTCCAACAAACGAAAAAACGCAAACGAAAAAACGCTGATTGTTGAAATCCAAGATGGAAACAATGAAAACTGGATTGTTGCTCTATCTACTTTTGCGCCCCCGCCTGTCTTTTTCGTAGGCTACGTGATAAACCTACGAAATGCGCTATGATTTCTGAGAGAAGGTGTGCTTTTGACGCCGCCAAAGCTGAACTGGTGGGCCCTATTAAAGTAAAGAACTTGAAATTCTAAGGGATTTGAGGGAACGTTAGTTCCTATATGCATGCAAAATTTGACAGAAGTTGGCCGAGTCTTTTCCAAGTTAGGTGGTGAAAGGTGCGTCACAATTTTGCCAACAAACATCGAGGCGCTGAATGTACCATTTCTAATCCCATAATCCCTCACTTCACAATCACAAATGACGTCTGAGCCATTTTCCAAATCTCGTTTTGGAAAAAAAGGAAAATTGTAGATAGTCTTATTAGAAATCTAGAGACAAAACTCACACAAAAGATTATTCGCTCGAAAAAGATGCTTATATTTGAGAGGGCCAAAGAGAACGAAGTGATTTATTTTACAAATGTTGCTTGACAAAAGCTTGGCGATTCTTTTTCAGGATTTTTTTTTGTTACATTTTTAATAGATAAATTTAAAACAATGAAATATAATAAAAAATTTATATTTATATAATGATAAACACCTGTCTTCAGGGTAGACATTACTTTCAAGTCTCGATTTTCGTACTTTCGGAAAAGAAGAAAAATACAAATGTCAAACGCTATCAGGAACAGAATTACGGCGAGTCTATTAATCGAGACAAATGGTCAGGTTATGCCAGTTTTATGTATTTTTTTAAAACGTGGCACTATCATAGCTGTCATTTATATGGAAATTAATAGCATCTTCTGGCGATATACCTTTATTCTATTGGTAAATTCAAATAATTCAATGGATATACGTAAACGAATAAAATTTATTAGGATTTTTTAAATCTTTCATCATGCTACCAGCTAAACAAATTGCTCAAGATCAGGAATCTGATTATTATGAAATGGCCAAACATCCAAAAACAAGTGAATACTGCAAAGAAATTTAATCTAGATCCAACAGCCATCAACAAAGCCATGATCGATTATAGAAAAACAAGGCGTTCATCAATAAAATCACGCTCGGGAAGAAAGCGAAAAACCACACCATCCCAGCACAACTGCTTAAAGCTTTGTTAAAGAGAACGGCATCAAAGCTGAAAGCACACTTACTGCAGAATTGAACAGTCATAAACAAGGTGACTTCGCTCATTAGAAAAATCAAAAGTTATCCCTTTTATTCCGCTGAAAGAAAGACTTTGTTGACTAAATCTCTGAAAACAAAACGATTGCTGTGGGCAAAAAAAATATTTAAATTGGACGACAGATGACTGACAACGCGTCATTTTCAATGACGAAAGCCGACTTTGCCTTTGCAATAAGTATAGGTAAATAGCGGAAAAGAAGAGAAGAATCACTCAGCTGCACAACACAAATGTGAATTTCCACCTGGATTTACGTTATACGGGGTTCTTTGTGCTGATGGATCAGGAAGCGTATGCTTTATCGAGGGTACACTAACACTGACTACTATGTGAATATAATGATGGATCATCTAATCCCAATGAAGCAGTTTTTCTCTACCAATAATGAATGCACCTACCAATAAGACGGGGCTCCAAGCCGCGCTGGTAGAAAACCATAGCAATTTGTGGTCTCGCATTGTCATGGAGCAAAAGCAAGGCTTCACACAACAAACAACTGCGACACTTTGCTGCTCCAGCTTGGAGGGTGCCGCCATCTTGTGGTACTATTTCTCAGCATTCTACAGGGTGATTCAGTCAATTTCTGACCATTTCATTCGAATGACGTGCATTAGGGATAAACAATTGAAAGAATATGAGCGCCATATCGAATTTCTAAATAGTTGGAGTTTGTATTGTTGCAACGGCGCTGCATGAAAATCGTATTGTTGAAAAATGGCGCCGGCTTTATCAACAGAGCAGAAATGCAAGGTTGTCGAATGGTATTTCGAGACAAAATCACCTGTAACCTTGCAAAGAAAGTTCCGGAAGGAGTATATGTGTCGAGACTCACCAGGCAGGCAAGCAATCATGGATTTTGTCAAGCAATTTCGTGCCACTGGATGTGTTAAAGGCAAGAAAAGAGGCGGGAGCGAAGCTCGTGTTCGAACGGCCGAAGTTGTCGAAAATGCTCGCACAAGGTTGGTCGATTCCCCTACCAAAAAATCTGTTCGCCGCCTATCCATTGAAGAAGGGCTGTCGTATACCACGACGGGCGAATTTTGAGAAAGGATTCACACCTGTTTCCGTATAAGATCCATGTTTATCAGGAGTTAACAGACACTGGAAGACAGAAGCCACAACAATTTGCGATGGAGTTTGGAGCAGAAATGGAAGCCAATCAGGACATTGTGGACAACCTGTGGGTGTCAGATGAGGCCTTCTTCCATCTGTCAGGTGATGTTAATAAACACAACGTTCGCTTTTGGGGTTGCCAGCACCCTCATGAGATCCATAAGTCACCTCTTCATCCACGAAAGGTTATGGCATGGTGCGCGATTTCCAAAAGATGCATCATTGTTGGTCCGTTCTTTTTTGAGGGCACCGTAACGTCACAGGCTTACCTTAACATGTTAGAAACCTTCTTCATCCCCGAGATGCGAAGGAGGCGTATACCGCTTCGACATCAATGGTTTCAACAGGATGGGGCTAGGCGTCACACCACTAATGAAGTGCTAGACTTTCTCAATCAGAAATTCGGAAATCGTGTCATTTCAAACAGGTTTCCAGATCGATTTGGGGGTGGCTTTCTTTGGCCCCCTACGAGTCCTGACCTAAACCCATGTGATATTTATCTCTGGGGGTTCCTTAAAGATAGTGTGTCTACAGCACCAAGAACCCTAGACCAGCTGCGACAAAGCATCGTCGACTGCTGCACCCTTGTGGATGCAGAAATCCTGGATAGAGTTATGAACAATTCACCTTTCGGCATAAACCTATCAGAGACCAGCTGCCTGAAATTTGCATGTCTGCGTTGATATTTAATAGCGTTTGAACCCAAGCGAAGATATTCAGGACTTCATACGAATTACGTGTGATAATGCATAACGAGATCAGGTTGAATCACACGGTATCCAACGCCTCTCGAAACATCAATAAGGCATTCGGTGTAGGCACCATAAACGAACGTACTCTCCAACGTCGGTTCCGAAAATTCCGGGCGGGAGTGACGGACCTGGCAAATGAACCACGCGGCAGACCACCCAACGTGTTGAATGACGCTGATCTGAAGCGATCTGTGGAAGAGGACCCGTTAAAAACTGTTCGGGACCTTGCAGGGGATCATGTTGTACCAGCGTCGACACTCAGTAGACACCGACAAGGTGAAAAAGAAGTACAAATGGGTCCCACATGAACTTACGGAAAACCAAAAACAGCGTCGGTTAGAGGTGTGTACGGAATTGCTTTTGCGCCATGAAGAAGCAGGGATTCTTGATCGCATTGTCATCTGTCACAAAACTGTGTCAGCAACAATCTGCACTTCTGCATCGTAAAGGCGTCTTTCTGCTGCATGACAACGCGCGTCCGCAGGTTGCACGAACGACCGTGCAGGCGCTACAGGCTCTGGGCCTTCCATCACCTACCGACTATCATCTTTTCCAGAGCCTGGAGAATTTTCTCCGGAGTAAAACATTTCTATCCCAAGCAGACGTCAAAAACACATTCTGGGAGTTTATTGAGTCCCGCGACCATGGAATCTATCGGAGAGGGCTCGAGAAGCTGCCAAATCGTTGACAACAATGGTCGGATTGCAATGGGGTTATTTCGAACAGCACGTGTGAAGGTGTTTTTTCTAGAGGGCCATTAAAGATGACCTCTGCAATCCGACATTTAATATGCAACGACCTGATACGAGGGCGAGTTAAATGAAAGTGAGCCAACCCATCCCGCGCAAAAATGGTTCGGTCCATTATCTGCGACGCATGTGCATAGCACACAGGCATCTATCATTTGCGAGAGTGACACAAGGTGTGAGGATAAAAGTTGTTTTATGCTCTCATACACTGGGTTGAACACGATTGCGTGACATAATGGACGCTCCAAAAGATGAACAGCATGGTGTGGTCAGGTTGAAGACAGCTGAAGGTGTTTCCCAACACGAAATTAATCGTCTTATGGCTGCCGTGTACGGCGAACATTGCATTTCAATGGCCACTGTGAAGCGTTAGAGCAAACGGTTCAAAGAAGGACGTGAAAGTTGCAAAGGCGATCCAAGACCGGACCAAAGCCACCGTGCAATCACCCCCAGCACAATTGCACAGCTTGATGAGCTGATTAGACAAGAGCGGAGGATAAGCATCGATGAACCGTCAGAGCGTGTAAACATCAGTCACGGTCCGGTTCATACCATAATTCCTGACCATCTCGGTTATCGGCTCTCGTGTGCTCAATGGATGCACAAGATTTTGAACGACAGCGTGAAGACAGAGAGGTTCGGCGCTGCCTTGACTCATCTGATTTGATATCACAATGAGGGTGACGACGTCTTTTCTGCAATTGTGACCGGGGACCAATCATGGTACCACCACTACGAGCCTGAAACACGACGGCAAAGCTTACAGTAGAAACTTTTGAATTCGGCATGCCCAACGAAAGCAAAGGCTGTCATTTCCTCCGGAAAAGTGATGTTGACTTCTTTTTCGATCGTCAGGGGACATTACTGATCGAATTTGCTAAACCTGGAGAGACTATCAATCGTTTCCGATATTCTGAAACACTGGATCGGCTGCGTGTCGCGATCAAGAGCAAACGACCTGGAAAATTGACGAATGGGGTCATCTTGCTACACGACAATGCACGTCCCTACGTCGCTCGTGTGGTTAAGGAAAATCTGGAAAGGTTCAAGTGGAAAACGCTGCAACATCCACCATACAGCTCCGACCTCTCGCCTTACGGTTTCCAAATTTTCGGGCAAATGAAAAAACAGCTCAAGAGAACCAGTTTTGTGTAGGACGATGACGTGAAGGAGTCAGTTACAGACATTTTGAAGCAGCAACCTAAGGAGTTTTATGAGAAGGGAATCACGCGACTCGTTAGTCAGTGGGACAAATGTCTAAATACTCTTGGAGACTACTTTTTAATAAGGCAAAGTACTCCGTTTGTCATATATTCAAATTGGCTTACTTTCATTTGAATCGTCCTCGTATCATCTTTAAACGATCATTGACTTTACATTGTATTTAATTTTTTTAAGGTGCGGCATTTTATCTCGATTTAAAGTGGGTCTTAAAAAAGAAGAATAATTTCACAATGTCCGTCTGTCCGTGCCCTTCATAATTTCAGCATTTATTGACTTAGATGGTTGATAGCCAGAATGTAGCTTACTGTGGGCACGAGTACCTTCACTATTTAGTTTGTTTTGATTGGCGCATTGGGGTCGGAAATATCGAGGTGGGAGTTAGAGGGGACCAAGTGATTTATTGGTATTTACTTACGTAAAGGAATGAAATTCGATATGCATATTCCTCTAGGCAAAGTCTACATTCCTATGAGGTTTGGGCCAAATTGTCCCCGTGAGGTCGGAGTTGTGGAGGTGGCAGTCATTTGGTCTTTAGAATACTTGAGCCCCCAGTTTGCCCAGCTATCTATATATCTGTCTTCCCTCGGCCTCCGAGTATCCCCACGTTCCCCACCTCATTCTCTCCGTCATCTAATTCCGCCCTCCACCGTTAATCACGATAAGTTTGACCAACCAGGGGTATACCGCCTAAGTCGTGTCGTCTGCGACAAATATTATATAGGCCTCTCAACCCGCAGCTTAACTAAACGTTTTAAAGAACATGTCAATTCATATAATAATTAAGACAACTGTACACATTATGCCATCCACCTGACAAGCACCGGACACCCTCTTAGACCACAAAGCGAAGTAATGTCCGTTATGCATGTTTGCAATAAACCGTCCAAAACAGCCACCCTGGAATCTATCGAGATTTACAAGGCCAAGAAGTCCAACCCCGACCAATTACTCAATTACCAGACTTAATTCGAAGTGTTCGCCATGCTCAATCCTCTGTCAGACCTTTTGTAATCCTTTCTTTATATTTTACTTTTGTACTTTGTTTTATATAATTTTTTTTCATTTTGTACGTTGCTTTACATAATTTTTTCTTTTTGTATTCTTCAGTTTTGTGTTCATACGGTCCTGTTAGTAAATCCACTTGTCATTTTCACAACCGGATACGACCTCTTTTCGGTCCGCGCTTGCGACCCCACACATTTTTCTTTTCTCCTTAGTTTATTTGTCTTATTGGTTAATTTTCTTATTGTTGTCTTCCCTGTACCTTCATGCTCATTGATTCATTTGTACCCAAATCTCTGTTTATAAAGGCTTGCGAGCCTCTTGTTGTGTATCCATAAAGAAGCCGGGAATAAATGGCGAAACTATTCGATAATCATGTTGTCCATCACCGCAAAGCCACCACTCACTTCTTTAGAACTAAGGTAACATATGGCGTTTGATATATCATTCGATCGAAGGTGATGAGAAAGGAAAGAAGATAGGGTTCTGTTATATATTCTAACTAACTGATATGCCCGGAGTTGCTCGGGCTGTTTGTTTGATGAAATTTTGCAATATCTGAATTTGAATATAAATGAAAAATTCTTAATAAAATATATATTCACTTTGGAAAAACGAAAAGAATTCTTTAAAGTGCTCGTACTGGAATTTTGTATCCAATTGGGTTGCCCAGGAAAATTCGTCATTGCATCCTTAACATTTTAGAATATCAAAGAAAGGCTATGAGTATTGAATTATTTCTGTCTATATTAAAAAATATTTCATAGATGGATTGAGAGTTGAGGAACTCTGTTTACAGCGTCATCAGCATCCCTCATCAACATGCAACTGTTTCAAATAGAATTCTATTCAGTCAGAGAGTGTGGAATCATGTCCTGAATGTGGTTGTTTATATTGACAGTATCAATATTAGCAGCAAAGTTTGATCTATCACACAATCACTTGAGATCTTTATAGTTTTCTGATATATTTGAATAAACATTATCTAGAGGAAGTTACTACATTAGAAACACCATATGAAAAATTATTTTCCTCCAGTTATTTGCTCGTTTGGGAAAGTACCTTCACCTTTTCAGCAAAATCTCGAGCAGCTGCACGCCATAGAATTTTTATTCTCTTTTTTGTTTTAGAATA
>JAHWFO010052114.1:685695-711979 GCA_023313115.1 Rhysida immarginata | reverse complement strand
TAGTGATATGCAACAGATGAATCTGACTGTGAAATGTTCAATCTCTCTCTGAATGTAAAACAAGAACAACGGACGTAATAGATACAAGGTAACAATGAATGGAAACAACTGAATTAGAATTTAACGTATGTAAGTCCTGAGTAATGGTCTGTGTCTAAGATCTACTAAACAATATCAAATAGTTAACTGGATTAAATGCAGAATTTAGGGGGAAATATAAATTTAGCTCTGTACGAATAAAATGAAATCTTTAATGCAAATGTATCTGTCTTTCCCACTGGATAAATAGTCTAGCTAACCCTTTCCCAACTAGAATAATAAGAAATAGTGTTCTGACAGGTAAATGTATAAAGGATTAAGAATTGGCCATCGACACATAAATCTTCTCAATCTGTCCGCTCGGAAATCGCTCTTGTCCTCTCTGCTACATCGGTCCTGACTGGAGGGGGGGTTGTCTCGTCTCGTCCACGAAGAAACTCGTTGGTGGGCCATCTCTTGCTTCTAATACTGGAACAGGGTACCTTTCGCAGATCAGTTCGCATTCTTGAAATATCACTTGTAAACGAGGAATTCTTAATTGATGGAGCTGGTTCCCAGCTTAACGGAAACTCTTAGATGTCCTCAAAACTCGAGCTAACGTAACTAACGGGAAACTCATAATTTAACTAACTGAGACTAATAATAATATACAATTTAGAATTTCCAAATATTTAAACCGATGGAGGCCGAAATTAATCTAAATCCACGGTGTTATTACTCCTTACGTCTGCTTTATGGAATTGCTACATTTCTACTACTTATTTTTCGCACTTAGCATTACTGAAAAACACTTTCGATTTCGACAGCCAATCAAACGCTGGTCAACCATCACAAAAAATGTGAATCTCCTGTCAATCAAAGTTTGTAGACTCCTCTTCTAACTGTTTCTGTACCAAACAAACTTCGGCATTCAGGTGATCATTTCTTGTCTCTTTGCTCCCTTCTGATTCTAAAGTTCAATCCTTACATTTGTCTTTCTTGCTTTCTATCTGATCATTCGGTTCTCCTATTTACTTGTCTAACTCTGGCAATACTCTTTCAGTCCTTGAATATGATTCTAACAAGCAAAACAAAGATGTGTAAACTGACTCTTACTTTCTCCCTTTGTCAAACATTAAAACTTGGCTCTCTTTAACAACTCCTAACACCCACGCATAAAAAATATTTAAGACAATTAATAAATTTTATTTAATTCTTCTTTGCATTACATTCTTCTAAAACTTTAAATAAAATTTCAAATTCTGAATCTAATGAAACAATTATGAACGCGAATATAAAATAACTCACTTACATAATTAATCTAAATATTCTAATTCTGGCTAATTAATCCTCAAAACCTTACAGCAGTATCTCTGATGATATAACAATGTATTAAATATCAATGCGGAGGCCTTCTCTCTCGGTGGTCACGGCCTGTCTCTTCAACACCACCTCTACCAACGCTTCCTAAAGTTAAGGCCTGAGCGTGAAAATGTCAGACATTGTTACATCATCATCCGAAGATACGTTTAATCGCATTTCATGGCTTATTATTGGTAGAAATGCGATTAAACGTATCTTCGGATAATGATGTAACAATGTATGACGTTTTCGCGCTCAGGCAACACCACCTAGACAGAAGGCCTGCGCACAGAAACTGTATACATTGTTACATCATCATCAAACGGCCAAATTTAAAGCATATTATTAGTAGAAATACGATTAACAATAGCCGCTTTAGCGTAACGTAACAATGCATGACGTTTCTGTGCGCAGGCCTTCTGTCTAGGTGGTGTTGGCTCAGGCCTTATCTTTAGGTGGTGTTGCCTCTATTCAAAGCCTGAGCGCGAAAACGTCATACATTGTTACATCACTTACGGTAGGGTATTGTTAATCATATTTCTACCAATAATAAGCCTGAAATTGTCCCTACCGTAGATGATGTAACAATGTATTATTTTTCCGTGAGCAGGCTTTCTCTCTAGGCGGTATTGGCAACATCTCCTAAAAAGAAAGCCTGTGCACCGAAAATCCTTACATTGTTACATCATCATAAAAAGGCATTGTTAATCATATTTCTACCAATAGAAAGCCTTACATTATGACTTCTTATGATCATGTAACAATGTATGAATTTTTAGTGCATAGGCTTTCTTTCTAGGAGGTGTTGGTATTGGTCTCTTTCCCCGGCTGCGGCATGTATTAATTTCATCATACCATTTTTGACGCAACATATAAGCACGATTAGCCGATTGTTGACGCAAACACCAAGTCTTGATTGTTCACACATGCAAGCAAACAAACATAAACCAAGTCCATTTCATATATCAATCAATCAAACTATAAATAAAGGAGAACATGTGAGTTCGTCACGGAAGCTGCTTTGCATTATTGTTGCACGTTTAAGCGTTGTTGGCGCTGGCTTGAAGCACACGCCGAAACTGAAAAGTCACCTGACCATTATTGTTTGAACAACAAATTTTATCAAACTACTACGTGACCCGGCAGATTTTGTCCTGCCTCTAAATTTTGATTTTCATTTTGCTGAGGCCAAGTAAAAAGGTTGAAGATTTTTATTTTTTAAGTTAATAAATATTGGCAGAAGTAAGTTGTCCTGAAATGTTATCTAAATTGGCAGTTTATGATGAATATTTGGCTTTGCTCAAATTGATGGTGGCTGATGATGTAAGTCTTCATGTGACAAACAAATATTATATGCAGCATCGTGATAAATACATGGAGCATTATTATTAATAGAAAAAAAAAATTGTCTTTAAAATAATAAATTTATTTCATGTTTTTTATATCAATTAAGCAGTAATATAAATGATTTGTTCCCATTGCCCAATGGTTTACAAAGGTCAAACGAAACGCAGTTTATCAACCAGGTTTAAAGAACACATAGTCCACAGAAGATTCGGGAGAAGCAACCTTTCCGCCATAGCAAAACACTCCATCGAGACTGGACATGATTTTTCTATCGATAATTTAAAATTGTTACGTTCAATAAATAAAAAACACCTGCTGGACGCTTTTGAAAGTATGGCCATACAAAAAACCAATAATAATTTACTACTAAATTCAAACTCAGGTCCCATTGGCGACTCAGCATTAATCCAATGGTGGACCCAACTGCCCAATCATTAATTTGTCCCCTTCTGGTGTAATTTCTCTGACTGGCCTAAAAACCGTGGTCTTTTCGCTATATATATTCAGTTTTTCCGCTTTCAAGTCAGTTCACTCGCTAGTGTACTCCTCGGTCCCTGCTGAATGATGATAGCCTTGCTGTCGAAAAGCGCTTCCAGGTTCAGGTTGTATTTTTCCTTAATTTTTGTTGTGGTGAAAGAGTTTTTTATTTCTTTTATTTACTATTATCCACATACTTATATTTTCCTTTTTTGTCATATTAGTACACATTCTGTTTACTTTTGTGCCTTTATTCCGGAAAATTTTTCAATAATATTTGTGATTTGAAAAAATAAAAAATATATGTAATTATTAAAATTGAAAATACAAATATTTAGACTTAATGTAAAGCGAAATCATGAACGATATTTGTGGTTTTGCCTTGGGGGCGTAAACAAATAAATTTGATGGTCGACGAACACGGGAACACCCAACATATAATTGACCGTGTGAAAGACATGGGGTTTTTAAATCCAACCCGTATATATTCATTGTTTGACCCTGCTCGTTATTTATAGTGTCAGGTCGTTCGTCTCGGTCGAAGAAAGTAGCGACCGAGAGAAACGATCAGACAACACTAGTGTGACCAGTAAAGAAACGGGGACAGAAGAAGGTTGGGCGGAAAAATCGCTCAATATCTTCCCTCCTTCTAGGCAGATTTTTCGCTCGGTCTGACTTTGTGTTGTTGAGTGACCCTCCCCCTGTGACCCCCGGGGGAAGTTTCGCCCCCCCCCCGAACTTTACTCTAGCCATAGAACATGGTTTTAATGGTTGCCGATGGGCCTATAGCCAGCCGGCATATTTATGAAGGAACTTTATGCGAAAACGGGCATCCATCCCGTGTTACCGTCTGGTGATCCTGCAGTTTCTGTCGTACAAAGACTTTCTCCAAACGAATGGAGAATGCTTTGTCGACAGCGAAACATAGCAGACCGTGTTGGGTCTGCGGATTACGTCAAGGCTGGGCAACGCCTGTGCTATGCTTTTACCCATCTTAATCCGGGGCGCCTCGTCGTTGATGGAAGAGAAGTACCTGAAGGGCTACATGTCCGGCTACGGACAGGTGAAGAAGGTCGCCTATCCACTACATCCAGATTCTCCACTGCAGATGACTGGTGACATCGTAGTCGATATGAATCTTCAGAAGGATATTCTGGATTACCTTGTAATGCACGGTGTCACGGAATACGAAAAACACATCGAATTCCGATGACATCGTCCATCACTTCTGGTCTCGTGTCTTCCACCAAACGAAACCGGAAGGTGGACGGCAAAACCTCAAACATCAGCAAATGCGGCAGGAGCGGGCTAATTAGAGAGAAGAGCGGGAGTTTTGTCGGGGAAAACGAGGACGAGACGACGAGACGGGGAGAAAGACAGAGGAACTCATCGTGGAAGGAGGGAGGAGGAGCTCAACGAGAAACCTGGAATTGCCTACTATCGATTGAGGGACGTATGAAGGAGGCCAAACAGCCGGTACGAGAGAACGGAGCTATCCGGACGGCGAGCAATGAGTCGAGTATCGCGACCGACTGGCAGACCCTCGCTACGACGAAGCGAGCGGCGGGCGAATACGTTTCAGCGAATAGAAACGGAGCGGAGGCGGCGAGCCACGAACGTCCTTCACGATGGTTGTCTACGATGGCAGTTCAACGAACGTCAATACTGGTAAGCGCCCAATTCCTAGTAGGAGATAAATTGCGTAAGGTGAAAGAATGTTTCCCGGAGTTATGGCGTGTTGAGTTGAAACCGAACGCGGTCGTACAGGGACTGTTGCCTTTTAGCCTACCGGCCTATATCGAACAGTCTGCGAGCTTCATGTACGCCAGATGCCAGGTATTTGATAAGTAAGTCATTCTCTATTCGTTAGCAAATTTATTCACGAAGGCTTGTAACGACGGCTCCGGTGACGTCAATGGAGAAATTCAATGTGAGTGGAATCTTGCAGTTCGTAGTGAATTTTTCTACATGCTTTCATGGTGTGTCTTCCTATCAATTCTAGAGCGTGTTATATAAGGTGTGTTACGCTAGACGAATTCTGCGAAAAGAAAGCAAGGAGCTCTCAAGAAATTGAATCTCCAATGTGTGTGCTACTCCATTGTGCTGGACCGTGTGATTGTGCGACGTCGGGAATTGAAGGGGAAAAAAAAGTGTTCACACAGGTTTTATATTGTTGATATGTGTAACTAGTGTATTGTTGATGGAATTACATTTAGACTTAAGAAGTCTGATATATGCTTAGAAGGGCTATTGTCTAAAATTTAAAATTGGGGTTTATGAACTCTAATTCCTGGAGTGGACATTATTGCGAACGTTTAATTATGATCATTAAGTTCGAACGGAAGTGTTTGCGATTGTTTACTGAAAAAAAGAACTGTAATTAGTGGACTTAACTGATTTGTGAATTTGACCTTTGTGATATTTGGCAATGTTTGTGTTATCACGTGCCGTATTGTTGTAATCCTAAAAATTACTTGGTCATTTATCTGTGTTAAATTTATTAAGGCGTTATTTAACGCAGTATTCAATTATTTATGTCATTATGGTGTACCAAGTTCTTTATAATGTTAAGGGCTTTTGGTGTGGGTTGATATTGGTTTACGGATAACCCCATGCACTTGAACTATTGAACAGGTTATCCAGTTAAGCACCCAAAATTGTGTAGGTGAATTCTGGCGTTTTGCTAAATCGATATTATCGTTAATATTAAGACTTATACTGAAGAATGTTTTTTAAGAGATCACATTCATGGATAAATAGTTGTAAGAAAGTAGTTAGTACAGCTATAGACATTTGTTATTTTATACTGTTGATGATAGTATATGTTTGTATAG
Organism: Rhysida immarginata; assembly: GCA_023313115.1. Classification (NCBI taxonomy): domain Eukaryota; kingdom Metazoa; phylum Arthropoda; class Chilopoda; order Scolopendromorpha; family Scolopendridae; genus Rhysida; species Rhysida immarginata. The sequence goes on along the minus strand of JAHWFO010052114.1, from coordinate 705,941 downwards.
TATATGTATATGTGTCCACCACTGATTAATTCCGTAATGTAAAAAGAGTTTTGCTATTGAAAATTATGATTGGTAGTCTTAAGTAGGTTTATTGCTGGAATTGGCAATCTACTTATCCTGTTTTTTGTGTTCTGGTTATACCACTATTGCTTAGTTTAATCGTTTTAGAAGCTAGCTGCTTTTTATTTATTTTTGTCTTTACAATTGAAATAAACATGTCTGATTCTTGTTATTTCACGTCTCTGTTCACGTATTCTTGCTTATCCACTGTGCACTCTCATATTCTTAGTTATATACGTGACACACGGGAACCGTGTTCGCGTGTCTTACAAGGGCCAAAGGCAGTGCTGCTGGTACTGTAAGAAAACGTCTCACGTCAGAAAAGACTGCCCTCTCCTCAAGAAATTCGATGCAGGCAACTGCATCGTTAGCAAATTCCACCAGTGCCCGGATAGCGTGTTTGCCGCGCCAGCAGATATTCCAGCAACGCCTAAGAGAATTTCATCCCAGCAGCAATCCATGATGTCATCACCGGCCAAGTCCCCAGTGTCAACTAGAGCTTCGTCGCCTTCATCACCATCGCGGAAGAGCCAAGCTACACTGGCTCTTTCGACTTTTCCCCAGGAGCAGAAGGGGATGATGCCCCCACCACCTCGAGCAACTTCGCCATCCTTGGAGCTTAGGAGGGAGCGGCCATCGTCACCACCTTCCAAGCTTCCAGATATTCGAGGGATTATATCTTTCTCTCAGCCATCTCTCGATGTGTCGATGGGTGAAGACAAAGCTTCTGGAGATGACAATGCAGATGCTTCAGTAGGAGCAGAATCCGTTTTTTCAGTGGAGGATTTTCCAGCACTTCCCCTACCAGCGCAGTCAACGTCATCACAGCCCGTTATAATGGTATATATAGCATATTGTGCTTATTATCTTTATTAACTATATTTATAGCTGGTATTGGGGCTAATTTTGAGTATGATTTGAAGAAGATTATTGCTTTATCTACCTTAAGTCAGTTAGGATTAATGATGTTTATTTTATCTGTGGGGTTTGTCAAATTAGCTTTTTTTTTATTTTTTAACACATGCAATGTTTAAAGCTTTATTGTTTTTATGTGCTGGATCGTTTATTCATGTTATGTTAGACAATCAAGATATTCGTATAATAGGTGGTTTAATTTATTATTCTCCTGTTATTAGAACTAGACTTGCAATGGCTAATTATGCTTTATTAGGATTTCCTTTTTTAGCTGGATTTTATTCTAAGGATTTGATTGCTGAAATATACTTTTTTGGGTATAGAAGTTTTTTTATCTTCTTATTTTTGTTGGTTTCTATTGGTCTCACATCTTGCTATTCTATTCGATTAGGGTATTATTCTTTATGAAAAAAGATTAATTGAAGGCCTGATGTTCAGGTTTCTGATGGGGCTAGATAAATACTTAAGCCTATTTTAGTGTTAACTACTATGGCTGTTTTTTGTGGTAGTTTCATAATATGGTTATTATTTCCCTTGCCTTATGTTTTAATTTTGGGGCCAGCTTTGAAATTATCAACTATTATAAGAGTTTTGTTTGGTATTTGATTGGGTTTAATTATTTCTTGAGGTAGGATTTTTAATAACAGAGAATATGCTAATTTTTTTATATCCAGGTGGTTTTTAAGAAGTTTGAGTGGCCAGTTTGTATCACATAGTGTTTTAAAGTTAGGTGACTATGTCACTAATTATTGCGACAAGGATTGGTTAGAACATTATGGGGGTTATGGAATATATAGTAATTTTATGCTTTTAAGTTCTCTAAATCAATGATGGCAAAATAATTCCTTTAAGGTTTATTTGTTTTTTTTTTACTAGCTTGGATTTTTATATTTGTGATTATTTGTGAATATAGATTATTAAGAGCATAATTTTGAAGTGATCAGGGTGTATATTCTGATACCTGGGCTTTTTAACATTGAAGATGTTATGTGAATATTATACACTATAGAAATGACCGGTAAGATGATAGTATCAACTAATTTAAAGTTAGCAGCTTTATTTAATCATCTGTATAAGAAGTGAGTGATTTTTTTATGTTTACTCCACTATTGTCATACCGTTTTCTATCATTACGAAAATGAGTAAATTATTCTCGTACGATCCTGTAAAATCGATAGAATTTGTGGAAAATAAACCCTGTTTATGAGATAAAACAACTGATTGTTTTAAAGATAAAATTAAACAGCAAAAAGCTTGGAAAAAAGTTATGCGTTTTAAGAAAATTTTCCACAAAAAGACAAAAAAGTACAACATAAAATTCATATTATAATTTATTTATATTAATAATGCAGAAATATAATAGTCAACATATTTTGTTCATTTGCAACGGCAACGCCCCCTCTATACTTGATAAATTTTCTCTCAAATCACTTGCTGTCCATGTTGGCCGATAATTTGCACCTCTGGGTAAATTTCGTAATCTTGGAGTTTCATAAATTTCAGTTCTCTGTACACTTCCTTCTAAAATATAGTAATTTTATTGAATAATACCAAAGATAGTAATTTTTATTGAACGCATCACACATCTATCTTTCACCAAAGCTAAAAACTTACGGCACTAATAAACGGCACCGAGAGAAAGTAAGCATAAGTGAAAGTCATTGTCCAGCAACGACGCCGTCACATGTTCCGGTTTTGCCGGTATGTGTTAAAAGACCCATTGGGTGACAACAGTGCCGGTGCGTGTGAAAACGCCCTAAGGCCTCCATTAGCATCTCTATAAAGTCCCATTTTATCTCCTATTGTTCTCTGTACTCTCACAGTACATATATTAATCTAAAATTATGATAATAAGTAACCCTCCATATATCGAAACCTCTTTATCTCGAATTTTTTTATGCTCCCGTGAAATTCGAGATGTCGAAGTTCGACTGTATTGACAAAGTACGTTCAACATTACACGATGTACATGGTGCATATTTAAAGGACGCAATGATTTCAGAGGAAGGCAGATCAGTCTTCGGGAAATGTTTCCCCACATAAAATGCGTGAAAAATTGTCATTATCTGAAATTCCCCAAAAATTCTTGAATTCCAACAGATTCTCAGAAATAGCTTTTTGTTTTTACATAACAAACAACCTGGCCATATTAAATAAAAAAGACTGCTAATAAGAAATGGACAAGAATATGCATTAATATGCTTTAATTCAGAGAATAAGCACAAAAAACAAAAATCTGCAATTATAAAATAACATTTTTAAATCAAACAACTGGTGTCTGCTCTTTATTTAATATTTCTTCCGTAAAATTTGTTAGAAAAAGTTGGACACTGCTTGGTACTCGGGTTAGGTCTTTGCCAAATAACAGTTTAGGGCATAAAAAGAGGAAAATTTGGTCTTTGCGGACTTCGTGCAACCAAACCAAGTACATTTTTTTGAAGAAAAAGTTGATCAGCTGGTGAAAATTCGTTTTATAAAAGCTTGCTTGTGTTCCTCATTAAGATATTCCATTAGGTATTTACAAAGTTCTTCACTCTCTGTGCTCCTTGCAATTTGTAGTTTTATTGACTGCATTCCTGATAATTGTGGGGAACTTTTCTTCATGAATATCAACAATGAATTTCTCTTGAAATAATTAATTTGTATCTGTACATACGTAATTTGATTGAAAAAAATTATTTACATATCTTTGATTGAAAAAAGATTATTAGTGTATTCTTACATTTTTAATTTTTTAATGGTAAGTGGATTTAAAATTTTTTATAATGTTAATTTTTTTAAATCATTACATTAGGAAAAACATTCCCATAAAATTCACATGCAAAAAGTTTATTTGCTTTAGTTTTAAATAGTGTAAATTATTGTCTCTGTCCTTGTTGACAGCCTTGCGTCTTCCCTATGCGAATTTGGCATATGAAAGTACAGTATCTTCATTTTCGTACTTTAAACAAAGGCTGTGATACCACTTCTCACAGTTTTCACAATATACTCAATTAATAATTGCGAGCAATATTTAAAGTTATTATTCATTGAAATAAGAAACTTTTGAATTTTTTTTCAGTAGATTTTATTTTACTGTTTTTTTAAATGTTAAATAAGTCAGAAAAGAACACAGTTGCTATTAGCTTAACCTGATAATTATCAGTTATTAGTCCAAGCTGTTAGCATGGCAGAAATAAAACAAATAACAGAAAATCATTAATTTCTTTAATAATAAAAACACATGTTCTAATTTATTTTTAACAGGGTTCTTAAAGAATTTTGCGCCTCCTGGTCCGTAAGTTTTTTATTTGTTACCTATTTTCAAATTCTTTTTTATCTGATACAAACATTTTTTGTCCTTTATGTAATGCACTATTAACTTTTCGACATAGTCCCCCATCACTTTCCACGCGTTGCACCAACGCGTGACTAGCTGAGTGAACCCGTCGGAGAAGAATTCCGGGATTGTTGTCGACACGAAGATTACATGGCATCTTTCACCTCGTCGTCAGAACGCAATTCATTTCCCTTAGGTGCTCTTTCTTCTTTGGGAAGTGGTGAAAGTCGCAAGGTGCAAAGTCTTTCAGCTTTGATCTACATGTTTCATCTTTGAACTATAGGCGCTGCAACGCCTCTGGTGTGTAGCAATCATGGGCGGGCAGGCGTTATCGTGCTGCTGAAGATGGTCCAAAGCCGCCATTCAATCCTAGTTTCGCCAACAACCCCGCAATTCCTCTCCGACGGGTTCACCCAACTAGTCACGCGTTGGTGCAATGCGTGGAAAAAGATGCGGACTAAGTCGAAAAGTGAATAATGCGATACATAGTGGACAAATGTAAGTATCAGATACAAAAAGAATTTTGAAAATCGGTTAACAAATAAAAAAGTTATAGCCATGGAGGCATTACTTGTAATAAACATAACCACCAATGAAAGGCAAAATTTGTAACAATGCATAGAATTCCTGTTATTCAGGCTTTTCTTAGAAAAGAGAGTTCTTAGTACATAACAATCTTTTGAAAATCTTTAAAAATGATTAGTAACTGGAGATAATGGAATGTTAGCAGACTATTGAGAAAGAGTGCAAAGACGACAGAAGAAGCACTCCTTTAGCTCCGTGCTATCTAAAGTACGATTACGTGAGTAAAAAATTATTTAGACTAGCAGTAGCATCCTTGGAGAGGTCCATCCATTGTGAGCCTTTAAAAAAATTTTTTTCAAATGTTTATTAAGAATTTTTACTGTATTAATTTTAAGCGTTTTCATGTGTTTATTTTTAAGATATTTCAAAATTTATTCCAAAAAAAAAGTCCGAGCCACTCACGGGTTTTCACCTAGCTTATTTGGTAGCACAGCATATCTAAACATTTCCTAAAAATATATTTTGAGTATATTCTGTGGGAAAGTGTATATTTTGGAAACTGAAATGCTGATAATGCGATGACTGAACGTTCATTTCCAAGAATTATTGATAACGGGCATAAAATGATGATGCAGTGACAGAACATTAATAAGGCAGCGTCTATTGATGAAGCAAAGGAGTCACGCGTGTCGCCTTTGAGCTCCGGTATATCACCTGGACTTCCTGTTTTTCGTATTTTTCGTAGAATGTATAGTCCCTTTGCTTTGTGTTGTATTGTTTGAGTTATTATTTAATCAAACATTTAATTTTTTGAGATCTATCTCTTAACCCACAAGTGTAATTAACTCGGGAAACGCCGGGTACCTCTGCTAGTCAACAATAATTTTCAAATTCAAGCAGTTTCCGACCAGCAAATCCTCGATCGATTCAAGAAATTGTCGGCGTCCAAAATGTGCACTGCGCCTAATATCCCCGATTTCATCTTTAAGGGTTGTTTACCAGCTACGATCTTGCCGGTTTCTTATTTGCTTACCACTGCCTTGCTGTCCAGACTCTATCCGACCGCTTGGAAGAGGGTGATTATCCATCCAATCTAGAAAAAAAACTGGGTCGTCAGCCTAAAAGGCCTATACCATTATCGCTTATCCTGCGAAGTTATGGCAGTCACTGGTGGCTGATCAGCTTTCGAAATTCGTGCAGCCTCGTCTACCGGACGAGCAGCACGGTTTCCGTCCTAAGTGAAGTACTGAGTCAAATCTCGCTATGTTTATTACGCGTCATATGGACAAACGTAAGTAAGTCGATGCGCTTTTTCTTTGGTTTCGCCAAAGCTTTCAAAAAGGTCGATATTTCCTTGCTACTTACAAACTTAACCTTTCTTGGATTGGATAAAAACGTGCTGAACTGGTTAGCTCAATGTTAAGAGACAGAAGCTTTACCATGCGGTTCCAAGCTCAACAACGTTCTTATTATGCCATCAAGAGCGGAGTCCCCCAGGGCTCCGCGCTAGGACCAATGTTTTTTAACATATTTTTAGCCGACTTGCCATTTGTGCTTGAAGCATGCCAGATCAGAATTTTGATGTATACCGACGACGTTAAATTATATCACGCCGTCGAATGTTGGAACGATTGTCGTGGACTACAAGCCGCTTTAGCACGGATCTGTCAATGAGCCAGTAATAATGGATTGTTGCTCAACGTGGTCTCTTTCAATCGATCCACCTCACCGTTTTTATTTACTTATCGAGTTCAGAATGACAAATTCCATAAGCGATCTATCGGTCTCGATGGCTCAATGGTTGCGTGATCGCCTGTGATGTCCGAGGACGCGGGTTCGACCCAGGCCGAGGACGACGAGGATTTTTTGAGGGGGAAAATCCTGAGATCACGCACTTCCTTCGGAAGGGAAGTAAAGCCGTTGGTCCCGTGTAGTCGTTTGCCTGCTGCACGTTAAAAAACCCTTGCGAGGCAAAATTTGCGGCCCCTATAACGCCGTCCTGAAATGACCATGGCAGTTGAAAAGGACATTAATACCAAACAAACCAAACCAAACAAAACCATAAGCGATCTTGGAGTGATTCTTGCGGATAACTGTTCTTTTGTCAAGCATGTCAATCTTATTTATTCGAAGATTTCTCATCGCCTGGGGATGACTATGAGGGTGTGACGTTTCGTCTTATGAGTCACGTGTGTCTGATGGTGGGAGGGTAGTCATAATAGCAAATAAGGTGTGTTATCGGTAGTTGTTTTGTTTTATTTGTTGGTTATGTAATAGTAGTGAGGGTTGTTTGTTGTGTGAGGTTTTTGTTTGTGGTGCGTTTGAAATAATTTGTGTATTGTATTATTGTTTCAGATAGATAGCTATGCCGTGAGCGATCGTCATAGTCCTCTGTTGGAGCTGTATTGTTAATGGGAATTCGGAGAAGATAGCACAGCTTCCAGCAGGGGATTGTTGCGATCGTTTTCGGCGAATTGGAGGAACGTGTTTTTTCGTTTGTTGGGAAAAATTCTTCTGTCTTCTGTGAAATCTAATTTTCTTATATATGTGCTTCTTCTCTTGTCGATGTTGAGATAGTCCCTGTAATAAATTTTGCTGTGTCTATGGAACGTTACAAAATACCCTTATGAATGATACCTGATATATTATTTTAATAGAAGAAATCATACCAGCAGTAGTAAGTTGTTTATACGTGAGCAAGGCTGTTATTGAACTCTGAAAGAAAAGTGTAATTGCAATCCGTTAGAAGGGTAAATTACGACTTTACCAGGACCAAGTAATTATGCATTATTAGCTTTGAAATTGAATTTATTGACTTTGAACTATGTTGTAATTCTCTTTCAATATGAATAACCGATTCGCCTTATCAACCGAATGGAGACGTACGCCACCCGAGAATCCAGGTAAGACCCCGATATGGCATGAGGAGTGGTAATGGACGTAACGACACCGTGTGCAAGGGACCGTTAAATGGAGCATGGCAAGCCCCCGTTCGTCATTTGAAACTGTCCAGGTTATGAAGTTATGGTGAGTCCGTTTGATTCATTCACGGAAACCATGGACCCAAGTGTAAGCAATTTATCGAAACAACGGAGTGTTGTCTGATATAAGCCCGAGACGGACTAAATGAACAGGATGCGCATTCGTTTTATTCTTGCATAGTAGAATAAGGTTTCATTAACATAGACAGCTGGTTAAAAATAGAATAATAATACGGAATCTAATTTTTATTAAGCACTCTTGCCAATAAAATGGATAGCAGTCAGCAAGCTCTGAGGCACGAGTGGTAATCCGGCATAAAGTATTTGACCATTGAAATGAGAGAACCCAGTGCCTGCATATGTATATAGTACATGCTATAAGTCACTGAGACGGTTCTTCTAATGGGAATGTAATGGGTAGCTCACACTGACCAAGAGGGGTTACTGTTCCTCCCCCCTTTCAAACTTTAAAGGAGAGTATTGCGCGTTCAGGCGCTGGTATTTAGTGAATATTTGATTCGGCAGTGTGAGTTATCGCAGCATCCAAATTTCAATGTCAAGCGGTTGCTCTCGCCTCAAGTAGGCTATTATTCAGCTGCAGATTGTCCTTTTCTTCTGACAAGAGTGCCGGCTGGTTTGATTGTTGTTGATTTTGATATAAGAAAAAAAAAATCACATTATGTAAACCTTTGACATATTGCATGAAACTAGGGGGCCCCTCAGGATGAGTCTTTAGTCTTAAGGCATGTATATTATGTTCACATATAGTTTTGAAGAATAAATTGATTATAGTCAGCCACAGTGGTATTAGGAGTCTCTCTTTTATCGGTCTCGAACTTTAGCTTTTCCCTCCCCAGGTACTTGGGCGCTGACTCTTAAGTACCACATAATTGGTATTGCGGGGGAGGGGACGCTACAAGGGCCATTCATTATTTTTCCGACGTTTATACTTTTTTATAACTTACAAAGCTCTTATTTTACCTCAAATCATTTACGGAGTTTAGATCTGGTTTGGCGGAAATTTTCAAACTTTGTTTAAAATCCAACGTTAATGTTTTAGGCTTGTGTTTTTTTATAGAGATATTGGAAAGGTTTTAAATTGTCAGGCAATACTTTTGCAGGGTTTAGCATTAATCGTATCATTAAATAATCAATTTGTAATTGCTTATTTAATACATTATTAAGTGTTTTTCATCACAAACTGATCGTGTGTTTAATCCTACCAGATTTTTAACTTCATTACTTACAGAAAACTCGGCGGGATTAGGTGTTTAAGCCCTCTATCAAATGGCAACTTCACATTTCGCGTATTAATCCGGTCAGCAAATTGTTTCAGAATTATGTTGACCACTTTAATGAGGTAAACTTATCTGACGCGGTTGATTTTCATGTTAATTTATTTCCTTAATCTTTTTAGTGGTTTTGTGTTCATCATTATTGCTTAATTATTTTTATTCGTCGGTGTCTTTATTATCAATAGTTTCATTAGTACATTAGGTGTAGTAATATTAGTTGTTTTTTTTTGTTTCAGGGGTACAATTATTTTAAGTGCAGGGGTATAATAGTTCTTTTTTATTCTATGTGTTGGGATAGAATAATTTTCTAATTATCATCGTCATTAGTTTTAATTATTTGTATTTGTCGATTTTTAAGTGTTTTCTCATTAACCCCGCTTTTGGCCCCGGTCTGTTGGGGGACAACACTGTGTTCGGAGCTGCAGTTTATCTTAAGGTCTTTCTCCTAGTTGCTGTTACATTATTACATATACATAAATTTATATATTTATTAAAAAATACGAGGGTCGGGGCATAAGTCATGGCAACTGTTTTTTTCTTGTAGATATGTGAACGGATCACAAACGTATAAGTGTCGTGTGGAAGTTCTGCAGGCATAGTGTGTATGCAGAACAACAGATGGCTCTGTGATAGCTGGTAGTAGCGCAGCGAGGGCTGTGAAATCAGTCCGTTGGTGAGTGTCGTGCGAGTTGGAAGTAACCCGTGTTGAGCAGTGCGCTTACATCAAAATAGCCCTTCTCCGAGGGAGAAATGCGATGGAATGTCACAGTGAATTAGTGGATGGCCTTGGGAATAATGCCTTACCATACCGTACAGTAGCACGGTGGGTAGGAAAGTTTCAGCAAGGACGTGTGTCAACCAGTGATGAGCAACGTTCGGGACGACAGCTCATGGATGAAGACAGACGATGGACGCTACTGGAGTTAGAGAGGGCAAGTGGTAGGCGATTTGCAACACGAGAGGACATTGCTAATGTTGTGCGTCAACATATGACCCAGTTCACACATGGTGCGGCAAATGCTGAGGCTGATGGTATTCAGCGCCTCCCACATCGTTGGCAGCGTGTGGTGAAAGTAGCAGTGGACTACTTTGAGGGTCTTTAGGCCCTGGTTTGTCATGTCAACTTTATGTGTACTGTGTTGTCATTCTTTTGCACCGTGAAGGCCATATTGCCCTGTATACTGCCGTAATAAATTAGTGTGTTACGATATTTCAGTGCTATTCATTGTCCACACATGTAGTTAACATCTTGTCCTTTCGTCTGTATATGTCAGATTTTCCAACCGGACTGGTATCTTCAAGAAAAAAAATAGTTGCCATGACTTTTGCCCCAACCCTCGTAAATATATAATACAAATTTTACATATTTTCATAATAATAATGGTATTTCATAAAAATTTTGACCAAAATACCCCACTGTGCGTCGTCATAAATAATTTATGGCACTAGAAACAAATAATTTGTGAAAACTTTAATTAATGCTTTCAAATAATCTTTATTACCAGAAATTCATATTATAATATTACACGCATTTTTTTCCTTTTATAAATTTTTCTTAGTAATCGTGTTGCATGATAATTTATGTTTATATATCAAGTGAATTTAAAATATATTATAAGAAAATATTTTCATAAGCAATGATAACTTTTTTTTTTTTCAAACATGAACAAGTTACGCAAATAAGTTAGGAAAAGTACAGAATTTTGAGAAAGCATTGCATTATATTTTGATTATATTAATGAACAATTATTACAGAATTTTCAGTTTACTTTATAACTTAAAGAAGTTTTGAAAAAGCCCAAAACATTTCATCTCTCTGTGCATTTTAAAACTGCTCAAGAGAGACCTAGTGTATAGTAATTCAGATGCAAAAAAAGGTAAAGTTGTTTTGCTATGTTCAATGACAATGCTCCCATGCTAATTCGTCCAAATGTTGATTCCCTAAATAATAAGATTTTACAGTACTGACTTAAATTTTACAGTGATAAATAGGGGAAAATATCTTCGCATTGAATGATGGGTACAGCTGCCATATTTTGAGGGCAAGAGGAATGCAATCCTATACTGCTACTCATCGAAGTGCGCCGTTTTTGCCGACTGTTTTTGTATAACGATGGTAACGAGTTGTTGCGTGTTTGGATGTATTGTATAACAATGGGATAAGTTCAGAGCCATGGCAGACATGGGTCTAGATGCCCTCAAAAGATGGCGGATATTCAATGTTTATGTTTTGATCTAAGGAGGTTAAATGATTAATTTTAAATTTAAATGTGGTCAGTCTCCTTTTTATGAGGAAAATCGTAAAATTAATAAAAACAAAAAAAATAAATAATAAATAAATTCACCAATCTTGAAAAACGATGAAGAAACTTGTGAGATGGAAGAAAACTCAAAGGATGTAGTCTATTGAAGATGTTGTTGATAGCAGAAATAAACCCAGTCTATTGAGGATGTAGATGAAGTCTTGTGAAGATAATGTTGATAGTGGAAAACGATAATCTTGAAGGAAGTGTTGGTTTTGAAATATAGATGAAATTTTGAAGAGGGTGATCCAAATATTTGGGATAAAAAACGTTTTCGAGAATATTTCTCATCATCAGTAGGATAAAATATTTTTGAATGGTGAAAACAGTTGAAATAAGAATTTAACAATATAGGAACTGCTTCTTCATTTTGTTGTATGATTTCACTATATTGATCACTAATGTTATTTGCTATTATTGGTGACTGATTTCTTAAGTTATTAGTGACTCAAAATGATCAACCAGTCACTAATAACTTAAGAAATCAGTCACCAATAATAGCAAATAACATTAATGATCAATATAGTGAAATCATACAACAAAATGAAGAAGCAGTTCCTAATAACCTACCAAACATCATCAATTTAACTAATGAAGATATCCCAGAAAAATGGATGAACATTTTAGAACTAGGACCGAAAATTGCATATAATGCCCCAATAAACCTAACAGATATGATAACCAACATAGAATATATATTACAAAAAGAAGAAGTAAATAATAAAGAACAAATAATCAATCAGAACATAACCACTGTAATAAGGAATAATAAAGAAAATCTATATTGGCATAAGGAAATAAAAAAATTTAAAACTTATTTAGAAGATAAAGATCTAATTATAACAAAAGCAGACAAGGGTAAAATAATGGTCATACAAAAGAAAAAAGATTACATTATTAGCATAGAAAATTTCATAAAAGAAAATAAAATTTTCAAATTAGAAAATAAAGATCAAACAATACAATTCCAAAAAAATGTTATTAAAAAATAAATGAATTAAAAAAAGAAAACATAATTAATGAAGAACAACAAAAACAAATAATTCCAGTAGAAACATCACCAAGTTCAATTTATGGAGTAATAAAAATACACCAAGAAGGAAATCCCATAAGAATCATAACCTCCAGCAAAAAATCACCAACTTACAAACTAGCAAAATTTCTAGATAATTATTTAAATTTTTTTTTTTGCATTTAATTACACAATAAAAAACTCAACACTAGCCAAACAAACATTAGAAAAACTAAAATTAGAGAATGAAGACAAAATTTATACTATAGATATAACAGCTATGTATGATAACATCCCAATCATACCAACTCTCAACATCATAAAAAATCAATTAAAAACAAAATTACCTTACACGAAAGTACTAAAAATCATACAATCCATAAATCTATGTTTCACCAACAATCAATTAAAATTCAATGAAAAAATTTATTCACAAATTGAAGGCTTACCCATGGGCAGCCCATTATCCCAATCCTTTCCAACATCTATTTAAATAACATGGAGCACAATTTACTAAACAAATCACAACACAAAGAACACATAAAAATATGGATGAGATATGTAGATGACATCCTAGTCATAACAAACAAACCAATAGAAATATTAATACACCTATTAGAAGAACGATATCCTTTAAAATTTACACACAACAACATGACCAACAACCGTATCACATTTTTAGATATAAACATTATAAAAAATGAAAATAATCTAGATTTTGAGATATATGAAAAACCAACAAAAGGTAACAACATACCACATTACTTATCACAACAACCCACACACCAAAAAATTAACACTATTAAACAATATTTACAAAGAATAAAAAATCTTACATCCCCGAAATATATTCCTACAAATTTAAAAAAACTTAAACTGAACCTAATAAAAAACATATATCCAATAACTTTAATAGACAAAATTTTAATAGATGCGTTTACAAACAATACAACAAAAACTATACCAATTCTACAAGAACAACAAAAAAGATATTCAATACAATACAATAATAAAAGTTTCCACAAACAGAAAAAAATATTAGAACAAATACCAAACATAAAAATCATACCAAAAATAACAAATAACATTACTAAAACATTAATAACCACCACCAACCTAAAAACAATAATCAATCAAAATAATAGCACAAATATCAATTTCAAAGAAATATGTCAAAATAATAAAGAAAAATAGAACACTAGAAATATAGTTTATCAAATACCATGTAAGAATTGTGAACATATCTACACAGGTCAAAGTAAACGACAATTAGAAATAAGATTAAAAGAACATGAAAGAGCACTTCGCCAGAAAGACAAAAACAACCATTTAGTAAATCATTGTATCAAAGAAAACTACACACCAGATTGGAATAACACAAAAATCATTGGAAAAGAAGAAAATTATAAAAAAGATTAATTAAAGAAATAAATATCATTACAAATAACAAAAATTTAGCCAAGCCATCAATAGAGATAAACAATAAATGGACACTACTTTTAAACAACAATTACCCTAGTATACAATAGCCAACAATCATAACCAACAATTACAACCAACTTAGCTTCATCATCTTTATATCAATTGTTAAATTCTTATTTCAACTGTTTTCACCATTCAAAAATATTTTATCCTACTAATGATATGAAATATTCTCGAAAACGTTTTTTATCCCAAATATTTGGATCACCCTCATCAAAATTTCATCTGTATTTCAAAACCAACACTTCCTTCAAGATTATCGTTTTCCACTATCAACATTATCTTCACAAGACTTCATCTACATCCTCAATAGACTGGGTTTATTTCTGCTATCATCAACATCTTCAACAGACTACAACATCCTTTGAGTTTTCTTCCATCTCACAAGTTTCTTCATCGTTTTTTTATTTATTATTTATTTTTTTTTGTTTTTATTAATTTTACGATTTTCCCCATTAAAAGGAGACTGACCACATTTAAATTTAAAATTTATGTTTTGATATTTCTCCCTACTGGATTATTGTTTGCATCAGAAACTGTCACCTTCTGTTGAAAATTTAGCAACGTTTTCTCATTATTCGTGCCATCAAATAAAACTTTCAATGACCTTCATTTTCATTTTCGTTATGTTTTTACATACTTGATGAAAAGAACGAGAATTTTTAATGCAATTCTAACTTCAATGATGTTAGAATTTGCAAATTGTTTTCCGTATATTATTATCCATATATTAAATTGTAAACTTTTCAACAGTACAACATTTAATATTGTATTTTTCTCGATTTATGTTTTACTGATTTTTTATAATTGAGGTTACATTAGAAAGTTTGTGATTTTTCGTACGAAATTCAACAAAATTCGATAACGAAATAATTTAAGTAGCAATTTCGTATTATTTTTTTTTTCTTTTCGTCAAACAAATTGCGCTGCGTGCACAAAACCGACTTTTCATGTTTACGAAACGAAAATTTCTTCCCCTTGCAGGACTCTTCATAGTGGATTCTTCCAGTCGATTCGAAATTTAGTTTTCACTATTTTAGAATAAATATTTTTTTCAACATTTTGCTTAAACTACTGCAGTAATTCCTGTTTATTTAATAGGGTTTTTGTGCTGTCGAAATCCATAGTACGTTTAAAATGTTCTTCGACGGAGCTTAGGAGTTCCGTGCCCATTATGAGGCGGCTTGTTGGCCGAGAGCGCTGAGGCGCAGGTCTTATCGCTCTCGCAACCAGTAAGTCGCGGGTTCGAATCCCGCTTGGGGCATGGATGTTTGTGATTGTCCTTTATTATAATATGAAAACCCCGTGTTGGGCTTCGGCCTGTTGGGGGCAACCCGCGGGTTGTTTAGATTATAAAAATAAAAAAATTATGAATCGGCTCGAAACACAAACGAGCTGATGCGCAAATAAATGCGCACTCGTTTCCTCATACGAAAATTGCATACGAAATTCCCTATGAGAATCTTAAAAAAAATTCCGTTACGAAAGTGGATAGACGAAAACGAAAAATCTATGTTAAATGAAAAAGTTTTAAATGTCATATTTATTTTTCGTTTTCGTATTTTTTTTTTATTTTTGTGAAAAAAATCGCAAACTGTCTATTAAATAATAAGTTTTAAAACGAAATTTAGATAATACTAAGGAAAAAGAATAAAACTTCATATGCTACCATATTTGGTCTCATGTGGAACATATCATTTTCCTCCACTCTCAAAGCGACTGTAATACAGTAAAACCTCATTTTACCGTACTCAAAGGGAAATGGAATTTTGAACGTCATTCTGAGGTAAACGTTAATCTGAAACTGAGAGGGTAGGGTCCTTTTTTATGATGGCTACTGTAGTCTTGGAATTCGGAAATGTTTGGCTAGTGTATACCTGCTTTCCACCGGTCTACCTCTTTTGAAATATCCGGCTTCTCCTTTAGAGAAAACTGTTTTCTTTTTGTTTTCTCTCTTGAAGATCTGGAATTTTTCTTTGAATTGAGGAAATGGTTGAGAAATTTAATTGTTGATACGCCTAGTTAAAAAACGCGGTGTTATAGAATAAACATTGATTTTGATGCTGCCACTAAGAGATTTGATGCTTTCCCATTAGTCACCTTCCTATTGGCTATCCAAAGTGTTGACCAATCAGAGCAAGACTTTCGACCTAAGCATGTCGTAATGAGGGGATAGATTATCTAGGGAACATAAAATTAGAACGTTAGTCTGAAATATACGTCAATTTGAGGTACGTTAAAATGAAATTTTTTACCATTAAAAGAATAAGATTTCTGCCGAGAATTTTAAATTTGAACATTATTTTGGAATGTATGTTAAAGTGAGGCACGTTGTAAAGGGATTTTACTGCATTGTAAAAGGTGAAGTAAAGTATTAGCTGCGTTACTAAAGCGTCATGAGCCGTTTTGACGAATAAAATACATGTATCACAAGAGAGGAAAAACTGTGTATAAACAAATAACAAAAACACGAATTAATTTTTAGCTCACTAATATTAAGAAGTAATGTATTTCGTTCTCTGTTAATTTCTCCTAAAAATCAATTGAATTACCGAGAAGGTTTTAAGAACACGCGAGAGACAAGAATAATTCATCTTTAATATTAAATACAACTAAGGAATATGGAAAGCCGTCAAGGGGGCTAAGAAATATTCCTAGATAAACATCTTTCAGGTACTGGTTATTTCAAAACCTCGTACCATTTTTGCATACGTCTCAAACATGCACGAATTCCTCAGACCGACATAGGCTATGTGTATTTTTTTTTCCTTATTAACTTTCTCTTTCTATAATACTAATTTCAATATATAAGATGAAAGGGAAAATCTGGTTATCCTCAAATAACTCTAGAATGAAGATATATGGTAAAAATTAGATGTTGGGTGATTTATCAAACGGCGCATCAGACAGCCCGTGAATATGCACATTAGGTCAAGAACAAATTTTGCCTTGTAATTAGTAACAGATAAGAAAAGTTTCCTAATTGTAAAGTTGTATTGCAGAAATCCTGAACATATTGAAAAAAAAAAATTCATCAAAATACGATGAACTTTTCACTAGGAAAAAAAAAAAATCCAGACTTCCAGATAATTGATAATTCTTCACAATCAATTTATTTACAAAATTGAGAAAAAAACCCAACAATGAAAGAGAACACAAAAAATGAAAGTAATATTAAAATAATATTTTTAAATTATTTTGATAAAATAAATGCCACTCTTCTTTATGGTTAATTTACATTGTAGATAGGGAAGGTTTGGTTTGGTTTATTTAGTATTTACGTCCTTTTCAACGGCTATGGCCATTTCAGGACGGCGTTATAGGGGCCGCAAATTTTGCCTCGCAAGGGTTCTTTAACGTGCAGCCGGCAAACGACTACACGGGACCAACGGTTTTACTTCCCTTCCGATGGAAGTGCGTAATCTCAGGATTTTCCCCGGAAAAAATCCTCGTCGTCCTCGGCCGGGATCGAACCCTCGTCCTCGGACATCAGAGGCGATCACGCCACCACTGAGCCACCGAGGCCGATAGATAGGGAAGGGATAGGGTGTTTTTTAATATTACTTTTATTAACAGACTTCAAAAAAGGAGGTTATCAATACGACGCGTATGTATGTAATATTGTTGGAATTGCACAATATTCGTATATGTTAGTCTATGTGGGCTTCTAAACAGGTGTGCCAAATTTCATAACTGTGCGTATGTAAGTATGTATGTACTGTAATGTGCAAAAATTTTCGGCCTACAAAAAAAACCCTACCAGTCCCCGATAAAACCCAAGAGAATAATTAGAAGGGCGGTCGGTCCGTTACGTTTAATTACTCTAAAAAAATTAACTTTTAAGCCCACTTAAAAAAGTATTAAATACTAAAGTTTATCAAATGTTTTAAATCATTAACCCCTTCGGTAACAAACTCTCTAATTAGCTAAGCTACCCCACCTGACGTTAAAGTAAAACCAAGTAAATAAATAAAAAAATAAATTTTATTACATGCACCTGGAATATAATATGATCAGACAATTAGTAATACTGAACAATAACGTTAGGTGAAAGGATTTCGTGTCCAAAGCCGCAGAGTAATTGGATGATTCTGCTTCCGTCAACTCGAGAATAAATGATGTGGGCTCAAAAACACAATGGTAAACGTGGGAACTCTGAATCCAAAGAAGTAGGTTGCTGAACGGCTGATCGAGAATATTCCAAAGGATGAGGAATGATGCTAGATTCCAAATGGAGAGAAAATTTAAAAAAATGAATACAATAATTTATAGTTTATTTATATATGAAGATCGTGGCTTGAACTGAACCAAAATAATTAGTATATAAACTCTAGTTAATGGCAACTTTCATGGCAGCCCGACAGAAACAAAAACAGTCCAATGATCACGCTGCGACAATCGCTGATTTTTACATCGTCGACAGTCGGAAGTTAAAGTGAATAACTGAAACGAGAATTGGCTCAACCAAAGCAATAGGTAAAAGAAAAAATTAAAATAAAAGGAAACCAAAGAGAGAAAAAAAACAGGAGAAATTAAATAATAATTATTTAAAAGTTAATAATAAAAAAAGAACCGTTAATAGTAACTCTTAGATAACAGGAATGCTGAACAGAAAAATAAAAAAATAAAAAATCAAACGGCCTTACTAAATAAGGGGAAAAAAAGGGAGACGGAAACAAAAAACGGCACAAAACACAGACCTCATTCGGAAAGGAGAGGTGAACAACACTGAAGACAGTAAGATTAATTAAGAGTTAAAATTACGGGGGACACTTACTTAGTGAAGGCTTAAAGGGCAAAAATAAAAAACAATATTAAAATAATGGATAAAAACACAAGCCCATAATCATGTTTTATTTCCTGATGCCGGACTGAGAATGAAGTGAACCATCAGAAGTTCAGTTTATATTACAAAACACAGGAAGCGCTAGAAAAATAATAATAAGAGGTAAATAGAGAGCAGGAAAGTAAAAACTGTTCAAAGGATTAAAGATGTAAGGGGCGAAGCAACCCTGGCTTCAGCATAGCGTTCTTGACGGAAACTCATCTCCGGGCGTTCGAAAACAAAATGACAGCCAAGTTCACTAGTTTATATTCAAGGCAGACAGGATGGACGCATCCGTCAATAACGATGCTCGCAGACGTAGCATAAAAGAGGAGAACAAGGCAAAACATTTTAACATAATAGTCATTACCCTCACTAAGTCGTGTGTGCAAAGAGAGAAGTAACCCGCTCCATTGTTGCCGCCATCTTCTGACGCAATCACATGTAGCTCTACAAGAAGTAACCACAAATACGCAAACTCATCGTTAAGCCAAGCCCAGACAGAAAAAGGGAGTTCTTCACAGGTTAAATGACTAACGGAACTGTGCAATAGACTAGAGGTCCTTCAACCGAGAGAAGAGCAATGCCGCTGGAACATTGTCTTGCTCCGCTAAGATATAACGATGGCATAAATAAAGCGGTGGCAATGGTGACTAAAGCCTGTTTCACAATTAGGGTTTGCGCACGGAAAATGGGCGGATGCGGAGTCTGCTACGCGTAGAGAGGTTTTTCCGCAAACGCTATTATTTCACAAATAAATAAAGACACGCGGATTCCGTCCCGCAAATAGATTGCGGGCGGACTTCTTATATCTAGACAGTCTAGACATTTGGCGAATCCGCGCACGCAGTAGCCAATCAGAATCGGGTTAACTTTGCACAGTAATCGGCTACACTTCGTTCATTGCTGAAGCACATTTAATATCGTAATAATAATATTTTTCCCGATGAATGAAACATCTATATTTACACATATTCGACATATATTTCAGATAAATTTAAGGCGTTTAGATGACATGTTTTTCGGATATAGTATAAGATTTATACTGGATAAAAACATCGATTATTTAATCAACATCGATGCCATCGCTCGGCCCTCGATTAATTACCCAGTCAATGCGACGATAAAGTAACAAAAACAAAAAGGTACAATAAATATGTCTTCAATATGTATACAAAATGAAAACCAGAGTTAGAAAGCGTAAGCGACCAGTATGTTATTATGAAAAGAAAGTGAAATTATTTTTTTAAAACATCGATATATTCGAAGTTGATATACACTATATGATCAAAAATATCCGGACACCCCTCACAGATCATCGATTGGCCCAATGTCACATGATGATGACTTGCATATCATTTAAATAGCTTCCCACACCTTCAGACACAACTCTGCTTGGACATTGGCAAGAATGGGTCGTTCGGCAGAGCTCAGTGAGTTCCAACGTGGAACCATCGTTGGATGTCACGTATGCGGCAAGTACGTGCGTGACATTTCCAGCCTTCTTCAGATACCCAAGTCAACAGTAG
>JAHWFO010052114.1:647960-670695 GCA_023313115.1 Rhysida immarginata | reverse complement strand
TAATACCCCCTTTAAGTATTTTACATTCGATGTAAATCACCCTGTATAATATTAAAATGACAAAGTTTAAGAAATAAGCTTACAACACGCAAAATAAAAGTACATACGAGGTCTGTTCAAAAAATAACCGAGCTTTTTTTAATTTTTTTTATTTAATATATATCTTATTGATCTATATCCCCTTCAAAGTATTCCCCTCCTCTATTCACACACGTGTTCCAGTGGTGTTCTAACTTTACCACGAAGTCCTGGGAAGTGTCACGGAATTTTAATAATATCAATAATTCCGGTGACAGAGACGATCGTTTTCGCTCTAGAATAATTTACAATTCGGGACGAAAACGGAGTCGACGTCGTCAGCGTCATACAGAACATCAGGACGCAGGAGCCAATCAGAGAAGGGCGTGTCTCGCGAGTGCGGGCTCGAAGAGAGAGAAGAGAAGGAGAAGCAGAGAGAATATCGTGACGACCGAGGGATGTTTAAAGGCAAAGAAGCTCCCGACTAAGACTGATGGAAGCAATCGAGATTGCTACGTTATCGGCACACTGAAGAGGAAGGCGAGTCTTCAAGCCGCTGCGACGGAGACGACTTCGGAGCCGGCGTTAGCTTCGTTAATCAATGCCTTGCCGTGCGGAGAAGCCAAACGGGCGGAGGTTTGCGCCGACGCAAAACGTAGGAGTCCACATTGCGAAAGGTGTCTATCGACAGTGTTCGGCTTTCTTCCCCGTGCGCCGAGAGCTTCAGTCGCCGACCAGGGCTTTGCAATAGTAAGTGCGTCATTTATTGTGGTCTGTGAAGCCGTTTTAATAAGGAAAGCATTTACGGAGTTAAGTCGCCGGGACATTAGTAAATACAACCAAGTGTGTGGTCTTTGGCCTTGCGGAATGCGGGCATACCTTGTGAATCATTTTGGTTTCACTATAATTCAAGTGTAGCTAAATGATATGCGTCGCACGAAGAAAATAAGTTTTTAAGCAAAATTACGCAATTACCCGTTTTTCTTAACATTTCATGTGACATTCGGATTACTGTTTTGCAACAAGTGAACTTGGAACTTTTTATATTGTATCCATTCAATATTAAGCGTTTTGCCTTAAAAGGTTTTCAAGTTTGGTGCTTTAGTTCTCTGTGTTGCTTGTAATTTTTATGAATAATTGACTTTCCCGGACTATGAACTTTATCCCGATTGTGACCATTTTGATGTAACTTACTCACTACTATATTTCTCGCAGTTGGAACTTTTATCTGCGGGTGTGTCGCATTATGATGCGTGTGTTTTCTTATGAGAGATAAAAAATTTACTAGAATGTAAGGTGTTTATTACCTTGTCGGTACAATTGAATCTTTTTGGAGGTCATACGTTTAAGTACATGTTTGACATGTTGTGTGTTATTTATTAAAGTAAACAAATGTAAGGTTGGCTTTGTTTAAAGGTATTTTAGTGACCGACCCAATCAAGTTGCTATTTCAAGATTGAACCTATATCGGTGCCCGTGGTTAAACGGGTTAAACTTTTGGCATAAATTAAGCTATTTGTTTATATTGCTGTTGTGGTTTAAGCCATATTTATGTGAATATTGTATTATATTTTGGTTGCTCAGACATTAATCTTTTTTGTATTCAAGTGTTTAGCTTCTAAGCTTGCTTTTGTTTTCCAACTGAAATGTAGTTGTTAAATTATACGCTAGGTTTATTTAGATGCTGTGCCTGTGCTTTCAGGTTAATTATCCTTTAAGTTTGAAAGGAGTTTAAGGCTTAAATTACCAATTATTCTTTTGCGCAGGATTGTGGTTAAGAGTAATTGCTTTGTAGAAAATTGCTTTTGCCTGTGTTTTGGCATAGATTGCCTTTGTCAGAAGGAACTCACGTTTTTCCTTCTTGGTTTTCTTTGCTTTTATTTTTTATTTATTAATAAACTTTCCTTTTATTATTTTATTCAGTGCGCTGTTGCATGTTATTTATTTTCCACTGCGCTACTCCTAATTTAGCTATTATCACATGTGACAGGAAGCCTTTTTTGAAATATCCTTCAATGTTGCCAGTGACGAGTTTTTCTTAATATCATCAATGGAGTAGAACTGCGTCCTTTCAGAACTGATTTTAAGTTTCGAAACAAGAAAAAGTCGCAGGGAGCTAGGACCGGGGTGTGGGAAGGTTGGGGGAGAACAGTATCTGATTTTTGGCACAAAACTGGCAAATTAACAAGGCTGAGAGGGCAGGAGCATTGTCATGATGAGGGAACCATGGATTGTCTTACCACAACAGTGGTCTTTTTTGCGATTCCTGAATGTTTCCCCAGTTTCACGAAAAATTTCACGTTGCATCGTTGCTTTTGTAAATCGGACATTGCAAAAATCGCCGCGAACACTGAGGCCAGTATTCAGAATGAGTGCTCATGCTCTTGCTCAAGACATTGTTGAATACCAATTAGATATTATTAAACTTGTACTAAACAATGGTTTGAGCAAGAGCAAGACCGCTCATTCTGTATATGAGCGTGAAACACGTTGCACTCAAATTGCATTAAATCGGAAACTAAAAAACATGTAAAAACTTGCAAACAGTCCATTATGCGGAAGGATATCACAATTGCAGTGCTGCCAATCGCTCGTCGTACGACGATCTATTGCAGCGTAATTAAAAAAGCTCGGTAATTTTTGAAAAGACCTCGTATATGTATGCAAGATGGTTATCATTAAACAGCAGGGGTTTAGAGTTTTATATCCAAAAAATTATTAGTTAAAATACAACCTAAGTAGGTGCGCATTCATTCCTGATCATGGGATTCGATTTTTGTAAAAAAAAAGTTGTTCCAATGCTATCACCAGGATGACTTGGAGGCGAATGTCGCTTTAATTTACCCCTATGATGTAAGAAAATTCACACCGTATCACTGGAGAAAACCAATACGTAGAGCAAAATTACAGAGTTTACAGTAAATGCCCTCCATCTCGCTGCTAAAACATAGCTGCATTTGAATGTAATGGACTTGGATTCAGTTTTCGCACATAAAGCGTAATTCGATATCATAAAGCAGCGAAGTTGTGAACATCATATTGATAAACGAAACCCTTGAAGTATCCCCATAATCTTAAGGTGTCATGTCTTGTGATCATGGTGGCAATGCTTATTGGAAATAATCGGCTAATTACCCTATCATTGGTGAAGTAATGATACAATAATCTTTGCACATTTATAAAAAGGTTGTCCATCTTGCATAGAGATTGTGATATCCAAACAATTTCCTTGCTGACGTTCGGGGAAGTTAAAGCTTTCAAGAATGTGCCCGTACGTAGAGGCGCTAACAGAACGTATCTTTGGCCTAGATGCTGTGTTTTCATCACAAAATAAGATCCTGTGGAACTGTCAGACTTCTAGGACTGTTTATTATCTAAATTTCTAAATTTATAATAAAAATTATATATATTTAATATTAGACAGATATTATAAGCGTTAATATTTAATAAACCATTAAGAAATGACATAACCAAGTACCGAAAGGATAAACTAATTGCAGTCACGTAAACTAATTGAAACATATTTCCAAAATTTTTGAATT
Source organism: Rhysida immarginata (assembly GCA_023313115.1). Lineage (NCBI taxonomy): Eukaryota > Metazoa > Arthropoda > Chilopoda > Scolopendromorpha > Scolopendridae > Rhysida > Rhysida immarginata. The sequence goes on along the minus strand of JAHWFO010052114.1, from coordinate 667,135 downwards.
GCTTTTGAAAACCTTAAAACAGGCGCCATTGTTTCAAATTTTATAATCTACGATTTTTATAACTATTCTTATATATTCATTCATGGCATGTCGTTACTTTTTGTTTGATATGTTATATGCCCTCTCTTTGCATTGAAAATTTCCAGGTGGTACCATAATGCACAGTGGGCCGGATTTCAAAATTAGCGGGATAAAAATACTAAGAGTAAAAAACATTATAAAACTGTCGTTTTTCATTATAAATTTACCAAAAAAACAACTAAAAACTAAGCAATTTTTCGACATTTATCATTGTTTCTACTTTCATTTTGTAAAATGTATTTCGCAAACCTTGACGAATAATATGTAATATTGATTAGTTCACAGATGATTTCAATTTTCCATGAAGTCTGTAGCTATGTAATAACTCGTGATAATAAATGTTTAGTCTATGTTTTAGTCTGAATTTTTAAGCACATAATTTTTAAAGTTTTCTTTTACTAACTGTGTTGGTTAAGGTATTACTCGCTCGTGCTCTCTGAATCGGATGAGGAAGAAGTGTTGGAGTTGGAGTCAACCTGTAGGCCTTGAGATTCGGATTCATATACGTCAGGAGTAGAAGAAGCAAATAACCAGATGAGTAGTTCATTATGCCTTTCTAACGAGCAACGTCAAATAACTCTTGCCGGGTAATTGATGCAAGGTCTGTATTGAAATTAAATAGAAAACAGGAGAGCAGAAATGAGCAGCTAATTCTTTTTATGCCATAAAATACATGCATTCTGGGCCCTGCTAACACTTATTAATTCATGGTAACTTGCGGGGATTTCTTGTAGACTTCGAAATAAAAATGTTTTAATCTTTTAACTATTATAGCATATATTTAACTATCATACATGGTTTTGGAACCATGGTGACCTACCAAAAACTGAAAATTAATGTTATATGATATAAAAATATAAAAAAGTACTCGACGACTTCAACGCTGCTACTGACGAAAAGATGCTCAATCTGAAATGGCTAAGAAATTGGTGTAATTGATAGCATCGACAGCTCAGCGCAGAAAGAGATAAACAATTTATAGTGACATCCGATGCTTCGTTTGACATTTATAAACAAGTTCCAGACAGAGTTTAATGAATTAACAATAGGTGAAAAAATGATTTTTGTCGAGCTAATTTTGAAAAATGGCTCCCTGTTGTAAGGGATAAATTTTATTATGATGAAATAAATTTTTAATTTCTCCAAACAGAAGCACTGAGACGAAAGAATTGTAATTTTAAATAGCAGAGATTTTAATTAAAAGAAGCTTGTTTGATACAATCCAACTTGATTTGAATAAATATTTAACAATTTCTAAACTTTGAGTTAAGTATAATAATTGGTAATTAAACAAATAACATGTAAAGTAAGAATTATAAATTTGTGCAAATGGCGTGGCATAAGCTACACAGAAAACAATCTTCACTGAAGAAAACTTCTTAGGACGCAAACGAAATAAACGAACTCCCGTGCAGTTGAACTCAAAGTGCGAAGCAAATGATTCGTGGACCCGCAGTTTCATAGGTCCTTCCGTCTGACTATACGATCCTCCTGGTTACGTAAAATGCCAGAAAAGAAACAAGCATAAGTTGCAAGTAAATGAAGGTAAAAAAAATTCTATGCTTAAGTTCACACAAAGCCCGAGCGGCATAACAAGAGTTCACAACAATAAATAAATGCAGCAATATTATTAAGGAGAAGCGCAGGTGCTCCCAAGAAAATGCTTTGGAAAAAAAAATAACCAAGGGATAAAATGAAAGTCCATCGATACACAGAGAACACGGCCGAACTTTCTTATCCAAAAATTAACATAAGAGCCATTAAGCCACAATAAGCAATTGTAGGCTTAATATAACTTATCGTTGCTACCCAATAAATTTTCAGCTAAATAAAATTATATTTATATAATCGTTCATGACAGGTCATTATGAGTCTTTTGATAAATTGCATGGCGTTTCTAACCAGTGAAAATTTCCATTGCTACCACAGTGGTATCATTAGCACAGGTACCGCTGAATAATAATCGACCATCTTCGCGCTTATTAATTAGTTTTATATATGCGTTCATGGTATATTGTTACAAAAAGTTTGATATATTACACGGCAAATATTAACATTGAAATTTTTTCAATGGTATCATACTTGTATCGTTAGAACATGCACCAGTGAATCAAATCCAATCAACTTCCAATTTTGTAATTATTCTTATATATTCGCCCATGACAGGTTGCTACGAGTCGTTTGATATATTACACGTCATATCTTAGCAGTGAAAATTTTCAATGGTACCATAATAGTATCATAATCACAGGCATCCCTGAATAAAAATCTACCATCTTCGAACTTATTAGCTACTCTTATATATACGGTTTCCAAGTTGTTTGATATATTACATGACATGTTTTAGTATTGAAATTTTTCATTAATACCATAAAGGTGTCATTAGAACAAGTACCACTGAAACAAATTCAACCATCTTCAAACTCTGTAATTACTCATATATATTTGTTCATAACAGGTCGTTACGATTCGTTTGAAATTTTTAATGGTATCATAATGTTAACATTATGACACGTACTACTGAAACCATTTAACAGAATTCAGAGGTTGCATGAGTCCAGGTTTTATTCTTATGGACGATAATGCATTTTCCGACAGAGTTCTGAAGGTGGAGGACTTTTCGCAATGTGAGGATATTCAACGCATCCAGCGGCCAGGAAGATCTCCAATTAAGAACTCGATTGAGCATGCATGGGAGAAAACGTTCATATTTATATAATTATTTATTTATTTTATTTATTTAATCAATTAGAAGAAACAACTATACCTAGCTGGGACTAGTAAGGTCATAGACCGACGAGTTAGGTCCCAGCGGGCAATACATACTACAATGCTAAAGTAACATAAGTAGATATTATAATTAGTTAATAGGTTATTAATAACATAAATTATTGAATAGTTAAATCAAAAATATAAAGTTATAACAAAACCACAGCCTTATCAACAGAGTATAAACAAGAATTTAATCCTCCGGAGGAATGTATAGGAAAGTAGCAGAAGACTTGAGATCATCTATTTTTAGACTTTTAACTCACTTTTTAACCCCTCCCCAATTTTTTAAATCGAAAAATCCATTGTCTCGAACTGAATATTTAGAAAGTGTAAAAGAACGTTATCTTCTTTCGTTTCTCATCATTTCCTATCGAATGATATATCACATGGCATATGTTGCCATTGTTCTAAACACCAAGTGACGGCCACCTCCGACCCCGTTGCGACAATATGGCCCAAACTTTATTATAATTTTGATAATGAATTAATTATGCATTTGATATAATTCTTGCATAATGAATTTCATTCTTATAAATGCATAAATACACTTATACCCTTTGGTCCCCTCTAATTTCTACCCCAGAAACTCCGACCACAGTGGGCTAATCAAAACCAAACTAAATAGTGAAGGTGCATATGCCCATAGTAAGCTACATCCCGAGTTTCAATCTTCTTTCTCAAAAAAGCGGAAATTATGAAGGGGCGGTGGGACGGACAGATGGACGGACAGACATTGTGAAATCCATAAGTAGCTCCATTCTTCCGCTACTTAATAGTAACAGAATTGGCTCTCATTCTTCAGTATCTACATTATCCCTGAGTGAAATTAAACAAATAAAAGATACGTACAATCGTATTTTAAAAAAACAATGCTTCACATTAAAATGACTGAAGTTAATCGAAATACATTAATCTATAAGCTGATCTCATAATCAGGTTGAGACATTACCTACTACAAATTGCTTTAGCTGTTTCGTGAATACATTGCAAGGGGTTAGTGACTGAATCGCAATAGATACGAAAGACCAATTATCTAATCCTCTGTAAGACATGCATCTGCTACAAAATTCACTTTTAATTAATGGCAAGCGAATTATGATTGCATTACGAGTAGGATAATTATGTATATCTTGATTTAATCGTATTACTTCGGGGGTTGACACTATCAGGGAAAAATTTATTACTTTACAGATAAAAAAGCAGGAGTGGAGATAATATATAGGGTGATTACAAAAGAACTTCACACTTTTAAAAATTTATTACATCAAAGCAATTCAGAATATAGACACACCAAACACGGATTCTTAAAGAAACACTCTTGAAGTTTGTTGTGACACAGTTAAAGATGTTCAATATGCCCCCCTGTCGTGACACGGCATACATCAACGCGGTAATCGAATTCGTCCCAAACCGGCATTAACATGTCTCCATCAATCCCACGTATCGCTACCGCAATGCATTCTTTCAGCTCGTCTCGGTCACGAGGAAGTGGTAAGCTCTGCTGGCATAGATTCAGCAAGTTGTTGAAACCGTTGCGGAAGAATAGCATCCCATGCTGACATCACAGCGTGCCGTTATTGGTGCAGGTTGGACGGTGTGTGGGAAGGCGTCGGATAGTTCTCTCCACTTCATCCCATAACTGCTCGATCGGGTTAAGATCGGGCGACTGAGCTGGATACTGAAGCAGCTGGAAGTCCATGTTATGTTCAGTGACAGGGAGCATAGTCCTGCTGAAACTGTCCGTCACCACCAGAGAACACAGTCATCAGGAACGGGTGCACCTGATCGGCAACAGTTTTCAGGAAGTGTGTCGCATTCAGGGATGCGTCTACAGATATTAGAGGACCCAGTGTATCCAAAGAGAAGACATCCCAGGCCAGCACTCCTCCTCCAGCCGCCTGCTGACAGAATGGGTCCAGGCCCTCGTTCTGTCTGCGCCAGATGCGAAGTCTGCCGTCCGCATGATGAAGTCCAAGTGGCGATTCGTTGGACCTGGCGACCTTCTTCCATTCATCCAGTGTCCAGTGGCGATGCCTGTGTGCCCATAGCAGGCGTGCTTTCCTATTTTGCGGTGACAGCGACGGTACCTGCCTGTTGTTAAACCTAGCTTGGTGCAAAGTGCGCCGCACCGTGTGCTCCGAAATGGGTTGGGATGCTCCCTCATTAAAATGCGCTGCAATATGTTGCGCTGTTCCCGTCTTGTTGTTGTGGATGATTCGTGCCAGCCGTCGTTGGCCTTATATAGCCACGGCCCTGTTTCGTCCGGAGTTGTGTTTGTTGGAGGTTGCTTTTTTGGCATAGCTGCCATTCACGTATTATCCTTGACACTGTTGGCCTGGAAAACTCGAGGAGGTTCATGGTTTGAAAAATTCTCTACTGCGCCCGTCGAGCTCCAACGATCATGCCTCGTTCAAAGTCGGTCAAATCCTTGTATTTACCCACATTCAGTCCACTTCTGCTGCTGACTGCAACTTGTGATCCAATGCATCCTTTTTATACACCGCTTCCATTGTATGGATGTCACTGGAAGCCCGATCGATTTTCCGTAAGAGGTGTCTCTAATAAATTGGTCTTTCAGGTATATTAGTGCCCTAAAGGATTTTGGGAGCAGATGGTATGTTCTGCTTGTTCCGTTGGAAAAAGAACATTATCTTAGTATTATCAACGTCAACTCTTAAATAATTTCTATCATTCCTCTGATTCAGCTCAGACAAAGTAGAATTAAGTGTTAGTATAAGTTGCTTAAGATCATGGTTAAAAGATAAAAAGGTAGCATCATCTGCATTGAAGATAGATATATTGGAGAAGATCATTAATGATCAAGTTCAACAAAAGAGGAGAAAGTATCGAACCTTGAGGAACCCAGTAAAAGTTTCTGTTTACGAGCGCAGAGGACAGATATGAGTACATCATGTAGAATTGCTTGCCAGTTAAAAAATTAGTTATGTACATCAATGGGGGAACCCGAATATTGTAATACATAGATAATTTGTGTACAAGTAGAGAGGTAGCAATATTGTCGAACGCTTTAGTATAGTGAATAAAAACTGCCGCCGAAATAACTATCTGCTTCCATTCCCGACGAAGCTACAGCAAGCAGTTTCTGAGTTGCTGTTAGGAACGAAGCCGTGTTTATAAGAATTAATAATTCCATAAGAAAATATGAAATTTAAAAGTCGGCCATAAAATAGTTTTTCTAAAAGTTTTTCAAGTTTCGAAGCGTTGAAATTGGTCGATAATTGTTAAAAAGTTTTGGATCTCCCTGCTTAAAGATTGAACAAATTCTAGCTAGCTTGAGAATAGATGGATAAGTTCTCGAGGTGATCGAATAGTTAAATATTAAGGAAAGTGGAAAAGCTATAGCCTGCTTTACGGCAATTATAATACCAGAGCGGGAGCCTCAATGAATCCGGAAAAACAGTGTCATTTGATTCGGAAAATAGTGTCAGATATTCCAGTCGGTGTGGCAAGGACTGCAATAAATGAAGGAGGATCAAACGGCCGGATAATCAGTTTTTCCAACTGGTGTAGGATTAGCAACTAAGGAAGGTGAAAGTATTGTATGCAAAAAGCGTGGAACAGTATGTGATGCATTGGACCCTTTTGTTAACTCATTTAACTTGTGCCACTTATCTTTAGATGTACTCAGTTGCTTAAATAGGTCGGCATAATACCTATGTTTAGCATTATTCATGACATTTTAACTGAAGAATTTTCAACAAATAGATAGCAGAGAGAATTGTAAAACTTGTTAATTTAGATTTCAGCTAGTTAACGTCAACATATTCTCAAGATTACAAAAACATAAAAAATAGAAAGCGTAGATTGTTCTCTAACAGTCCACATCAGGGTATGAGAGGGATTATTCCGCAGTTTGCTTTAAAGCCTATTTTTTTTTTCCAGAGCCAGAATTCGGCAGGTTATCTATGATCTATGAATTGTCTTGGGTTGTTTAGATTTATGGCGATGTTTATAAGTAAAGAATCGATCGAGAAAGGACAAAAATAGTCGTTCGATATCTAAGGCATCTGATAATAATAATATCTCGTAATAGAAAATCATTAAATATTGCTATGCGGATAGAGGTAATTTCATGTCATTGAAAACCTGGTAAAGGTCTAGAGATAAGACGTAGTGCCTTTCCAAAGATAATAAGCAAGGGGAAGTGATTCGTTAATGAAACATCTAAAGTATCACTGAATATAAGCAAAGAAAAATTAGTAAAACATATGTTTATGGCTCGCTTGAAAAATGGGATCAAGGAGTAAGTTTAAAGGTTTGTTAAAGTCAATATTAAAATCTAAAAAATGTTTAGTTTTACCTGATATCAGTGGATCGTTCAATAAGGAAGAAATAAATAAGTGCATAAAAGGAAGGAAAATGTCCCAAGCGGGGACGACAGATCGTCAGAATTATATACTTCATATTGACATTGGTTTTTAGAACCTCGTAGTCTTTTGTACAATAGTATAGTGAGGAACTATAGAAGATATAAATGTGTTCCTTAAGTAAAGTCAAATGCCGCCTCCATGCTTAATCGTGAAACTGATATGTTTTTGTACCCCGCAATAGGCATGATCTCGCCCGGATCGTAAGTTCAGGTTTCAGTAAAAATAATAAATTGAGGATCTAGATTTATATTGCTTGAGGTTGTTAGAACAGCAAAAAAATTGGTCCTACTGTCCCTTGTATTCATATAAAAAAGAGAAAGATGACCCAGGGTTTGTCCTGTACTATATACTTTGTTTGTAGATTCAAAGCCGAAAGAGATACAGCAGTAAAAATTTCATTATACTTATAAGGATCAAATATATTACTATAATAAACACCAATCGTTAGTCAAATGCCACCGATTTGAAATAATTTAATTTTCGGGGCAAATAGAGATCTAAAGGGTAAGTGACAATCGACAATCGAACAGTGAAGTGTACATTTGTTTAGGTGGGACGTAAGCAATGCTTACACGATCCTCACCCTTCCGGAATAAATTCCAAATGAAATACACTGAAATAGGCAAGAAGCCTGAATAAAGAAGAGAGGTATTCCACATGATGAAAAAATAAATAAGATTGACAATTGTCAGAAGAGTGGGACAGGGCGAAGTAGAACGAGGTATCATATCTTCCGATAAAACGTTGCCAATGTCTTCGAAGTTGACATCAAAATTATGCCTCGGTTTACTATACTTTGTATGCCACTTCATTTCCATCCGGCTATTCAGTATTTCAGCCACTAGGTCATTGTCATGGCTCTTCATCGTCTGCACCATGTTCATCAGGAGATCTTGCATACACTTTCCAATATGAGTCATGTTCAGATCCGAGTGGATGTAATGATTTTCTACGGTTGTTCTTCCAAGCTGGGCAATGGTCCTCAGGGCAACATTCTGGAACGACTGGAGTTCACTCTATCTGCGTCTACATATAGTCGTCCACACAGACATACCATAGAGGAGGATGGTCCGAATCACTGTCTTGAACAGTAGTAATTTATTGTCGATGCTGAGGGCGCTGTTTCTACCCAGGAGAGTTATAAGACTGTATTTAGCCTTCTTCGCTTTGTTCAGAGCATAAGTTATGTGACGATTCCAGGAGAGTATTGAGTCGATGATAACGCCAAGGTACTTGCAGTTTTCAAACCATTCGAGTTTCTTATTAAATAGGACAAGGGAATCCAGGGTACAGTTAAGCTTTTTGTTGAAGTACACAGCTTTGCATTTCCTGACGTTAAGGTTTAATTTCTACCAATTAAACCAGTCTTCAAATTTTTTCAAGGCTTTCTCCAGCCGAGCGTTAACGTGAGCTGGCTGGTGCGCCCATCCCATGATGGTATGGCAGTATCATCAGCATAGAAATATAAATTACGCTTCTCGGGTTTTAGGAAATCATGCACAAAATAATTAAAGAGAACGGGCCTGAGAACAGAACCCTGTGGGATAATGGCCTTTAACTTGCGGGGAGAGGAAAAGTTTTCCCCAAATTTGGCTTCATGGAACCTGTCGCTGAGAAAGGTTTTCACCAATATAATGAAATCAGAAAGGAACCCGTCTCCAATCATCTTGTAGATCGAAAGCTTTACAGACATCAAGAAACACCAAGTCACAGTACCTGAAAAGGTTGAGTGGGGTGCTCAGATCTTCAACAAGCCTCCATATCTTCATATGACACGAGTGGGCGGATCGAAAGCCAAACTGTTCTTTTCGCATTAAATCATTATTGAGACAGTGGTACTTGAATCTGGTGAGGATCGTTTTCTCCAAGCCTTTAGACATCGATGGCAGTAGGCTGATACATCGGTAGCTCGCGAGAATTGCAGGATTTTACCTCTGCATGGGGATATTTAACACAATAGACTGCTTCCAAACAGTCGGGAATTAAGAAAACTTTCAACAGTCCCTTATGGTATTCAAGATGTCGTTAATGATGTTATTTTGGAGACTCTTTTAGGCATTATTTACCTTGTCTCTTCCTGGAGTCTTCCTCTATTTCAGATTTCTTATGATGGTAGGTATCTCTCCAGTCTCGATGATGATCTTAGTTGTAAGCTAGGGGGACTTCATAAAAGTTGGCAAGAATATCTTCCACACTTCGGGACATGAGCTGACTCTCGGGATTATTGTTGTCAGCGTCGCGAAGCTCTTTTACTTCTCCTTAAAGTCTTCGCACTATTCTGTTGTATTTTGTTTTTAGCCAAGGAAAACGACAGCGCTGCCAAAGCCTACGGGTCTTGTTTCTCTCTGCAATCAAGCATTGGATTCCTCGGGTGAGCGTAATTTGATGAATGAGCTTCTTTAACAATGGATAGGCACTAGCTTCAGTGGCACTGTTCATTCGCCTGGTGAAGTCTTCAACACGTTGATCGATGTCATCCATACCGTTTGCTCCATGGATATTTGTGAGAAAATTAATCCTAACACCAGGGATCCAGAAGGATAGTCTCACGTGCAGAGTGGAATTACAAGTCTTGAGCTTTTGTAATTACGTCTTTAACGTGAATGATCTGTGAGTAGAGGGGGATAAAGCAGCACACTGGAATACAGTTCATGAAACTTTACTGATCCGATTTTTTTTAATATCATTTTTTTATTGTTATTCTCATTCTGTATTGTCAACAATCTATCTTAATTAGTTCGAAAGTATTCTATCCTATTATTTTTTGGTATCCTTTGAACCCTCTCACTCACTGCCCTCCTTTCAAGTCCCCATAAATAAGGAGTGATGATGGCGACAGGAGGAAATAATATCATAAATAATTATGAAGCACAAATTACTACTTCGACTCAGGCTTTAAATAGCCTGTCCTGCCTGGAAAAACTCATCTCCGAAATCATGGAATCCCGATCGTCTAACAAAGAACAACGTGTAAAAATGACGACATATATCCAGCAAATTCGGGAATGTCTTCAACAGAACCAGTCCACCTATGAACTGAAGGAAGGAAACCAGGAACCAAAAGGGACGCCTTTGCTCAGTTCCCTCGAGAATACGGATGGCTCTGTAAAGATAAGTAGACTTGATATTCAAGAGATGAATAGTAAACTGGACTACTTAATGAATAACGCAACAAAAATCGAACAATTTATTGTTCAAAATACAATGGAGGACAATAGCATTGAGGAGATAATTGAAAACATCGAAGAGTTTCCATCGCTTACTACGCCGCAAATTCTGGAACAACATGTGGCTCATGAATTAGATACAAAAACTCATACGATTGGCACAATGCATTCACCTCGGACGGTGGTATCCACCCATTATCAGAATAATGCAAAAACATCGGCGGACGACGAACGACAACAAGGTCCACCTTCCAGTATCCGACCAAGTTCCGAGAGATATTTTGTTGCAGGAATTGAATAAATTTGAACTGCCGTCAACTATGATGAATATTTTGAGATCATACCTCAGTGAAAGGAGTCTTTACAATGTAGGCTGCAATGATGGATCACTCAGGTATCACTCAAGGTACTGTTTTAGGTATCATTCAGGGTACTGTTTTAGCTCCTGTTTTAATTGCTGTATTTGTTTCAACTCTTAATAGCCTCAAGGTAAAACATAAGTGCATTGCATACGTTGATGACGCATATTACCTAATTCCATTTGACCCTAATGCGGATAAAAGTCATTTAAAAGAGCGCTGGTCAAGGGATCTCAAAGGTATTAAAAATTGGCATGCGACTCATAAATTCAGGATGAATGAAAGGAAAACTAAACGGTTATTTATAGGTTCTGTACGTGGAACAGAGTCAATGCAGGTTTTGGGAATTTTATTTGATTCAAAATTTAATTTCGGACCTCGTATTGATCTAGTCATAACAAAACTACATAGGTTATATTATTTAATGAGAGTTCTATCGAAAACGCTTGGTATTCATGAGGCCAAAACTATTTGTAAATCACTTTTGCAGTCTGTTATTTGTTAAGGTATAACAATTTGGGGAAATACATACAATAATCTCTTAAAGCGAATTAAAGTTGCCTATAATTTATGTTTGCGGGGATTGTTCAGATTGAAATTTCAGCAATCCATTTTCGAATTTTGTTCTGTTAACCATGTAATGTATTTTGATACTCTGATTACTTTGAAACGCTTAAACGAACTGGCTGTAATTGTAAGAAACCCAGGCATCCTTTACGTAAAATCATGACCTTTTTTCAAGCTGATTCCTCTGCACGTGGTACGAGACGATACAAATTTGAAGTAAGTGAAATATTAACTGCTTTTCGCCGCAGATGTTTTCCTTACAATTCTTTTGGTGTTTGGAATGAGCTACCCCTGGATTTACGTACTATACCATTGACCTATCAAAATATAGCATGCAAAATGTCATGTAAACATTTTTATAGTAAATTAGTGCATTATATGTTGTCAAATCAACTTAAATGGCGATTTGTTTGAATTGTTATGTTGTGTTTGTTTAGTTTTATGTGGATGTGTTATCTGTAATCAATGCCTATTTAAGGCGATTTTAATAAATAAGTAAATAAATAAATAAACTAAGCCTGACGCGAAATATGAGGACTCAGCTCGGTGGAAATCCCCCGAGCATGTTAAACATGTTAATAATAAACGGAGATGATGTATTGCCTGAATCAAATGGTATGTTGACTCTACCAGAGAGCCTTTGCAAAATTGTTCTTTCGTTCGAGGAACTAATACATTCCCTCTATGGAAACATTACCCGAATATCACGCCAAGGAAACTCTTGGTTGCGTGAAAGAGCTATATTAACACCTATATATGCGCAAGCGGCTGTAATAAACCGCAGCATTTTGCAAAATATTGAAGAGAATGAGATGGTATATAACTCTAGAAATATGGTCATAGATCAAACCGATGCCACCACTTATCCAGTAGAGTTTCTTAACTGTCATAGTTCATCCGGACTACCCACGCATAACATCGCCCTGAAAGTCGGTGTTCCGATGATGCTTTTTGGAACATAAATCCTCGAAAATTATGTAATGGAACTCTACTTAAAGTAGTATTACTACAAAAAATATTATTGAAGCGGAGATCATAACGGGCTGTGGTGCTGGTGAGATTTTTCATACCTCGTTCCTAAAAACTTTCCCTTTCAATCTAAACGCGTGCAATTCCCGGTCAGCGTCTATTTTGCTAAGACCATTAAAAAGTCGCAAGGGCAAATACTAAGATACTAAGAGCCGCTGGCCTAGTCTTAGGACCAGCTGCTTCTTCCACGGACAGTTATACGTAGCCTGCTCTCGGGTCACTAGCGCAGATAATCTGTTGATAGCCACTCCTATGGGAAAAACGGAAAACGTTGTTTATAAAGAAATTCTTTAAACAAACGGCAAATTAATCTATACCAATAAGTGATAATAAACGTGTTGGTTTATCTCTTTTATTCTGTTTTATGTTGTTTGTATGTGTTCTAGGTGTCAGTAAAGAATATTTGTATTGTCAAAGGTTACATTCACGTACCTAAATATATAATAATATCTGTACTTAGTAACTTTTTTAAGTATGTTCTGGTTTAGGATTTTTAAACATCCACGTAGATGAAGTCGCGGGCAAGAGCTAGTACATTAATAAGTGCATTTCTGCTTCACAGCTAAAGCTCCTTCCTGGACTGTTTACAAAATTTTATTTTGATTTTGACCAGTTGGGGACCAAGAACAGATCCTAGTCAGGCTTTCATATCACGTGGTAAGGAAACTTCGTCGTCACCTTTGGATTAGCAAAACCTGTTTGTAAGGATGTAATGAAGGTTAAGTCTGAGCGAAATTCATCTCCGATCATTTTGTGAATAAGTCCTTCATGCAAACATATTTAACAGTTGTACGGATACAAATGATAATCGACAATCGAATAGCGCAGGGTAAAAAAAAACAACACGAGTGATCCGGAAGCATAGAACAAAGAAAGTTTTGGCATAGGAAAGAAGCACAAGAATTAAACAAAGGAAGTACACTGATATAAAAAAGAAGCCAGATGAAACTGTTAAGTCTTCTACAGGATAAAATGGAGTCTTTTCTTATCAGGACGGGAAAGCAGATTGTAGATTGACAAGGAGCTGGGTATTAAAACGTGAAATTTCAATTGTAAATTGATATACGAATTTTTTATAAAACAATAGTGGTAATACTTTGTATAAATTTTAAAATTTAACATTAGCCATTAGGAAAACAATATTTACCTGCAATCTATTTGCGAATATAAATGTTTATTCAAACACCGTTGTCTGCATTCCACTTGTGTCTTCAGGTCAGTGCAAACTTGAAATGGAGTATTTAAATGAACCACCTATTGTGATCATAGGAAATATCAGTTATTAATAATTATAAAATCTTTCCAAATAAACACCAAAAAATGATCGCTATCATTCGGAAAATAAACGTACATTTAGTATTCTTTTTTAAGATCTATTATAAATTTAAACACAAGAAATCACTAATAAAAATTATAAAGCATGTACAGAAACGTACATATCTAATAGCAGTAATATGTTTGACCATTTTTAACAACTTCCTTTATAGAAACATTCCAGGAAATAACATACGTGTATTTGAAATAAGAGAATGAGCGGATCTCGTATTGCTGGAAAGAATGAATGAATAAAAAACAAGAGCCTAATAGTAAAGTAGTACAAATTTTTTCATAAATTTCTGACGCGTTTCGAAGTAAACTTCATCTACAGAGCAAACTGAAAAATTAATTAACAGGCAAGCTATATAGCTTGTTTCTAAGAGGTCAAAACAAATTTTCAGGACAGAAAATATATCAACATAAGATCGAAAACGCTTCTTTATGAAGTTGTAACGGTTTAAAGGTGTCTTGTAGAAGACAGATAGGTCGGGGCAGACTAACATCGTGACCTCCATGCTCATCTGATATGAATCCATTCGACTTCTACTTTTGGGTGTAATTAAAAACTCTTATTTATTCTGGGCCCGTATCCTGTGTTGTAACTCTTCGTCAGCGGATCATGAACGGATGCAACATCATCCGTCATACACCTGGTATTTTCCAACGGGTTCGCCAATCCATGCGGTAACGTGCACAGGTTTTCGTGGAATCTAACGCTATAGTAAGTCTTGTTACATCTTAGAAATAAATCACACAGTTGGCACCTCCTATTGACAAGTTCAAACAATGAGTCTTGCTGTGCGAGGCCTTCGAGGTTAACAAGGCCTGAACATGCTGCTGAAAAGTGCGTGCGTGAGCGATTTCCAAATTTCATCACTAGGTGTCCTTTTTTCTCTATAAACAAGCAGAAAGCCAGCTATTTCAATTGTATTACATGTGCTTTTGTAACCATGATAAATTCAAAAATAAAAAAAAATACCACTAAGCAAATGTTTTAAATAAACCATCATTTGTGAAATTAATTCTGTGCAGCTATATAAATGAATTTCAGATGTAAAAAAAAAAAAAAAAAAATTTCGATCTTCTCACGGTTAAACCACGAAAAGATCGAAAGATTTTCATTCCCCGACAGATGACAATTTAAATTCATGATAATTTCAAAAATAAATAAATAAATAAAATATTATATAATTTTTTTTTTAATAAAGTACTACTGTGTCAAAAAAATGCTATATAGCTGACTGACTGGCCCTGGCCGTTTTATCATGGGCGACATTAACACGGAAAACGCAGCCTATTTCTCGAAAAGTTTTGAAATTATCAAAATGAACAAGTTACATTAGTTAGCTGTGCTCAATGGAAGCAATATATGAAACCTAAGTTTTATTTGAAGACTCACTGAATTTGAAAAAGCCTTGCAAACATCGATGTTTTTCCATTGTTCAACATGGTTTTACAGAGATTTTATAGTGAAAAGAGGACATCTGGCGACAGATTGGGGAAATCGCTCTCGCACGCATTTTAGCATTGAAACGGAGCAGCATGCTGAGGCCGTGTTAAACTCGAAGGCCTCGTGTTGTGCGACTAAGAGATAGCGCATGTGGCAGCCGCCGTTACAATGCTGCTTAAAATCAATAGATTCATTAACGAATCATTCTTTCTTGAAAATTAATTGAACTGATAAAATTTTGTAATGATTTTAGTTGTTTATTAATATAAAACTATAAAATAATTTATTAAATAAGAAAACGTTTCAATATTTTAGTATTTCTTAATTAAATTTAAATTATTTTATTTATACAAATATTACGGACAATACATTATGGTACTCAATGAGGCCCGAATGGTTAAAAACCGACGAGTTAGGCCTCAAAGGCACCCAAAATATTACCAAATTGAGTCAGAACAATAGGTTAGTATATAAAACAAATCAATTATACAGTAATAAGGTTAAGGTTACCAATGTTTTGAATAAAATAAGAATTGGGTATAAAGCTCAATATATCAATGCTTTTTCCTTTCATTCCGCGAGAATAGATGCGGCAAAACCCAATAGAAAACAAATTAACATAAAAAATAATAATAATGAACATATTTATTTTAAAAAAATTCTAAAAATATTCCCCTCCCCTCATAAAAATGTAAAACTCCAGAATAAATAATGAAAATAGTATAGCAAAATATGTACAATGTAAAAACCTTAATTATACAAAATGAGGATTCTTACATATGCTGAGGCCAATTGATCAAATACAACATGCGAAAACAATTATAAGATTATTGTTGATGATAAGGTTATTGTTATTAAAAAAACAACCTTATTTTTTTAATAATTAGGTTATCTTTTTGAATAGATCTAGGTTTATCTTTAATCAAAGTTCTTAAACACATCCTACGCACCTTCTCACTTTTAGTAGCATATTGTAGGGCTTGTTCTCTGTCACCCATTTTATTAACTAAAGTAATGTTATCATTTAAGGCAAATTTAAGACCCTTATTCAAAAGGGCTAAAAACTATTGGGAATTGTAATCTCTTATAAATTGTACACATTTGAAAAACCTGTTTTTGTTTACTACAGGAATGTTAGATTCTTTCATTGTGTCCTCCTTACCATCATTATTAACATGCGAAATATCTTCACAGGTATTGCTATTAATTCTGCCTCTTGTAATATTAAAACTGCGATGTAATGAGAAAAAAACTAGAAAATCTGTCATACACGTATTTCTTTAACCCCAAACTCTGTAATTTTTTAAAATGTTTTAATGTCCGTTTCTTTTTAATAGAAAATTCTTCATTTTTCATATTTATTAGAAATTCTAACAAATAAGATTTACTGATATTATTTTTTAATTTTCGAAGAATTTCTTTTGATTCATTTTTAACAAAACTTAAATTTCTGTAATGTTCTTTGATGTTAATTTTTATAATTTTCCTCTGCGCTTGGAAGATAACTCCATGCACATCGTAATTGGCAGAAGAATAATTAATTACAGCAAATTTGGGGGTGATAGAGTTCCTTAAACAGAATTTTAAAAACCTAATGTGACACGATATTCTAGTTAATTTATAAATTACATGATAATAATTTTGAAACAGTGAAAAATGGTTGCCATATACTTCCCGATAATGCTTAAACGGTATCATGATAACAATATAGTGAATAAAATAAAAATTGTGTATAAATCTCAATAAATCAATGCTTTTTCCTTTCATTCCGCGAGAATAGATGCGGCCAAAAAAAATTAACATAAAAAAATTAACATACAGAAAAGCTGCCACAACAATGTTTTTTAAAAAGATTAAGCAAACAATGGCTGCAGCTTCCATAGGATAAACTTAAAGTTAACACCAGCAACAATGAGGGTAGTGAAAAAATTTTAGCTACGATAAAACAATTTATTTCTTAATAACGAAACACCAATTTATAGATTTCAACCCTTACACTCTAATCAAAATAAACACGCAACACAAACCTTTTACCCGACTCCAAATAACACCAATGACTACAAAAAACCTTTGTTCACAATCAAACGCACCAATGATTTTTCAAACAAAAATACAAAACATGAAATGATTATCTATATACATAACACTCTTTAAATCACAATCAACCTCTACAAAACAAACGAAAACAACACAAACACTGACACCAGTCACATACTCAAAGAACCAAGTTCTTTCATTCCTGAAGCACACCCACACTAAACACTCAATACACACACTCATTCCGGTAACATACACAATTGCGATTCATATTCACTATCGAAGGGCGACTTATGCCATCCTACATGATGCCTATCTCCACCATCTTCCATGCTTTTATGGACCATCCCTCTCTTCCGCTGAGAGACCATCCTCGAGCCTGAATTTACCATATTCACGACACCCCTTTCCTTTTTCCACAGGTTGAGTGCTCAGTAATCAACTTTGGGACGACGTCTTAAGTTATACCTGCCAGTAGGGCGAGGACTCTCGTGTTCTGCCCTTACTGCTGGGCCACGATGCACTACTTCCCCAGTTCCCTCACCAGCATTCTCGTGGGACTATTTTATGACCCCTTGGGGACAATGACGACCTTGACAATGGGCTCCTATCACCATCGTCGCTACCCATACCAAACGGTGCCCTGACAACTGGAGCATAACCTACCCCATCATCTATATCTTCTTCCTCGAACTCGTCCTCCTGTTCATCACTGCGTATCGAGCAATAATGTTGCCTACCTCGACCACTCCGCCTTCTTCTCACGCTCTTATTTGGCTCCACATATGGTTTCAGGCGGTCTACATGCACGATCATCTGATCGTGGTGACGCCCCCCTTCAATTTGGTAGGTCACATCTGTGATCTTGCTTATTACTCGAAATGGTCCCAAAAATTTAGCTGAGAATTTCTTTTTTGGCCCACCCATACGAAGCAGCCATACTTGGCCACCTACGTCAATATGGCGGGAGGCCTTATTGCGGTTCACTTAAGATAACTTCTTCAGTCTCTTCTCCCGGTCCCACGCACTGACCTGCTTCCGAATTTTGGTCAGTCGATCGACCATCTCCAATCGATATCGTCGCATTTCGCTGCGGTCACCCTCTTCCGACTGGCCCTCATTAAAATCTGTCTTCCATTCCCGAGGCAAGGTAGACCAACAACTGTCACATCAGAGGACTGCCATTTTAGCTGCTATTTATGCTAATTCCTCATTGTAGTACTCGATCAGTTGCTGAAGAAGTTGGCTGCAGTCATCAGTCAGTATTAAGATTACTTCATATGCATGGATTCCACCCTTATCATGTCCACTGCCACCAAGGATTGAAGCTAACAGACTACGATTTTCGTCTTGAGTTCTGCAATTGGCTGCTAAATCGCATCGACGATGACCCAGGCTTTCTCAATTGGGTCTTGTGGTCAGACGAAGCCAGCTTCTCTCGAGATGGTCTGGTTAATAAACACAATCTCCATTATTGGGCAACAGAAAACCCTAGATGGTTACGAGAAGCTGTGCACCAGGTGAATTGGAGAGTGAATGTCTGGTGTGGAATCATCAATGGTGGATTGGTTGGTCCATTGTTCTACGAAGGGACGTTGACAGCTGCACGATACAGAGACATGATAATAAATGCTGTAGTGGCAGAATTTGCAGATGAGCTTCCTTTAGCATCACTTCGAAGGGTATGGTATCAACATGATGGGGCTCCAGCCCATTCAGCGGCAGCTACTTGTGATCATCTCGATGCAATGTTTCCAGGTCAGTGGATCGGCCAGGGTGGCCCAATTCATTTTCCCCTAATGACTTCTTTTTGTGGGGTTACCTTAAGGACAATGTTTATGCCATTCAGCCAACTTCTATGCTGGATTTGCAACAGAGAATTCAGACTGCCTGCCAATCCATTACATCTGATATGGTAACAAGAGTGATGGCATCTTTGAAACTACGTGCTCAGTTGCGCATTGGTGCTGAAGGGCATCATGTGGAACATACCCTTTAGAGTGTT
>JAHWFO010052114.1:628218-641445 GCA_023313115.1 Rhysida immarginata | reverse complement strand
TCATAAGAAAAAGTTCCATTTGTGAAGGCTGAATTGCTGCTTTAAACACAGTGATATTCAGTCTGACGCGCTCATTTATTACAGCACTATCTTCAATAATATCTAAAGTCTTACCGTAAATTTGGAATAGGCACTGGAGAAAAACCTGGTCGCTCTCGGACGTCGGGATCTCTCCATTAGCTGATGGTGAAGCTCCGGAGGTTGAAGGCAGTTCGTCGAGTCTTTTGCTTCATAACGGTTTCGCTAGTTAGCCTTTTGAGTACTTGTTCTACGATTCGAATAAGCAAATTCTGCATGCGTCCTCTTCGCCTTGTTGGCAGGCGGACCATAGACCTTGGTTAATCGACTGACGATGATAGAGCTCGTCTCGCTCGCCGGCCGCTGTGGCCGTCTCATTGTCGACTCTCTCGTTAGCTAGCGACACGTTTGCTTGCATAGTTTGCAGGAAGAAAACATGTTTACCTTCCTCGCTAAAACTTTCGTTCTCCTCTGCCCGGGTTAACGGGTATTTAGTCCATTCAAATCTGTTCCGGCCGCTAATCTCCATCCATCATCGTCGCTGCCATGACACATTCAGTCACTTTCTTCCTTTTTTATCACGTGCTGCTTTCCGAGTAGCTCTCTCGTCATGACGTCTTTTCATTGCGTCATCCGCTCCTTTCGCTTTCGCTGACCGTCGACACTGACGGAATCCATGTGACATGCTCGCCGGCCGCTGAGTCAGCTGAAAGCTGTCCTGAATAACATGAATCGGACGATCATCGCTTATTGCCCATCTTGATAGAGCATCCGCCAAGAAATTTTCTGTGGCTTTGATGTGCTTCAGCGTTACATCAAAGTCCAATCGGTCTTGTAGAATCGTCGCTTGCAGCTGTGATAGCTTTGGTTGCGTTAACAGCTTCGCTGCGGATTGATTATCCGTGTAAATAATAACTGTCGTCTGCTTTAAGTAATGCCTCCACAACCTCGCTACGTGGGCTAGAGCAAGGAGCTCTTTGCTGATAGATGCAGCTCCCCTTCTCTGAAGCGACGCGATTCGTAGGCTATAGGAAATAACTTAAGGCTGGTTCCCATAGCTCCGACTGGTCGCTACGACTACGATTACGACTGCGATTGAGAAGCCCGATTTGATAAGCATCGACGCGAGTCGTACTCGATTATCGGCACCCTGTGCCAGTTCCCATAGGCGCGATTTGCAATCACGATCTAACACTGCGCATGCACGGATTGGAGCGAGAGCCTCTTGTCGAGAGAGAATAAACATGGCATCTAGTTTATCGATACGTTGGCGAGCGTGTTTTCTTACGTTGTATACAGCTTTAAAAAAGCCGTATACCCTTTAAAATTTATCAAATAATAAAGAGGGGAATAGTTATATATTCATCTGTTATAATATATTTGATATTCCTCAACACACAAAGGCAACAGCATGAGAAATCACACCGACGATTTGATGAACCCCCCCCCCCCCCCCCGCCGGGGCGGGAGCGCGTGGCGAACGAGAGAGCTGGAACACAGCTGACAAAGCCCCTGACTAGCTGGCTTTGGCGCTGATAAATTTAAAAATTCATTTATTTCACAAAAAAGAATAAAGCTTTTTTAATGTTTTATTTTATATGATATACCTTGTTGAGATAATTAAAAAGGTCACGCAAAATGAATAATTATAAAAGTTCACAAGTTTAAAATTCAATATTCTACACGGCAAAAAAAAAAAAAAAAAAATAGATAACATATTTTCATAAAATAAAATATTTAAAATAGAATCTTCTATGGAATCAAGAAAAGGATTCAAATTAAAAATATCTTCAATTTATATAACTAATTAATCCTTAAAATGTGTAATTAAAAATTTAATTTTCAAATTGCATCAATTTTTTTATCAAAATTATCAAAATTGAAAATCTTGGAATAAATTTTTATACGCTAATGTGTTCCTCTAGCTTATTATATCATTTAGATTTATTATGAATTTATTTTTGATAAAAACATTTTGATGCAATTTAAATAAAGATTTTAGTTGCACATTTTAGTTTCATTGTTTTACTCATGTAGTTAGTTATTTAAAAAAAGCCCTCTATACAATAAAAGGGTTTTTTTTTTAATTCCAATAAACTAACTTAACTTTCGTCCTAATACAAAAACCCTTGTGAGGTGGAATTTTTTTTAATAACTAAATATTTACACATTTTAATTATATATTTCGAAAATATTTGTATTGGTTTCTGATCGAATCCAAATTTTCTAGACATTTTATAAATATTTTAATATTTTGTATAGAATATCAATTTTGTTATTTCTTAAAAATTAGAATATTGATTAGTAAAATAATGCGTTTAAAAACTTCGACTGATATTATATTTTACTAATATTTAGAACCAATACTATCTCAATGTCTCTTTTTGGTTAATTGAATTTTAAATTTGTAATTCTGAATAATGTCTGATCGATTATGGGTAAATAAATTTTGCTCATTTCGATATTTTTTTTTATGTATAAAAACAATTCTTTTATATAAATTATATGACTTCCTCAACATTCATTGATTAATAACATTTTGCGAGTTACGAAAATCACATTTTCATCGTCATGTAAGCATTCACAGATGGGTTCTCTTCACAGTTCCAAATAGATCGATCCAATACAGTGATCCACGTGACCGAAATCGCAGGATCGGACCTAGAAAAGTTTGTACGGTTCAAACTACTGCGACTGACGATTTGTAGTCGCGACTTCAGTCGGGCATTCGAATCGGAGCTAAAAATCGGAGGATAAAAAAATCGGTTTCCATAGGCTCGACTCAGACAGGTGCGATTATTGCAGGATCGCACTTAAAATCGGAGCTATGGGAACCGGCCTTTAGAGCCGTATTGCTGTGTTGCCACTGCTCCTATGGCAATTGACGACGCGTCACGTATGATATGCAAGGGCTTATTTGGGTCAAATATTTTTTAGATAGGCAGTTTAACGAACGCCTCTTTCAGCTCGATGAAGGCTCCTTGCTGGATTCTTCCCCCTATACAAGGTTTGTCTGTCCCGAGAAGTTGGAATAATGGAGCTGTAATTAGAGAATATCTGGGGATGAAGGCTCTATAAATTTGGGCCGTCTCGAGAAACCCTCGGAATTCGGATACTGTTGTAGGTGTTGTCCATTCTCTTATGGCCTTAGTGATCCTCTCCTCACAAGCCTTCCCTTGTTGGCTTATATTAAACCCCAGATATTGAACGGTTTGTACCCCGAAGACACATTTACTTTTGCGTAGGAAAAAACGATTTTGTTTTAATTTTTCGAGCACTCTGCGTGTTATGCAATACAACTGCTTCAATGATTGAGCGTAGATTAGGATATCATCGAAGTAGTAAATGACCCCTTTATTAAGAAATTCGCCTAGCATCTCATTCATTGCTTTGGAGAAAGTTGTGGCCGCTCACTTTAATCCGAACGGTAACACCTTATATTCAAAAAGTCCAAACCTGATTTTAAATCTTGCTCGTCTAGCCGTATCTGGTGGTAGGCTTGTAACACGTCCAGTTTGGTATAATATTTCGCCCCTTGCAGCCTGTCAATCAGGGATTCTATACGTGGAATGAGGTATAGATTGTCTTTCGTCATAGAGATAAATTTTTGATAGTCTACGCACATGCGCAGAAATACGTCTTTTTTCTTTACGAATAGTACCAGAGAAACATAGTGGAAGGTGAAAGTAACAATTACTCCCTTACCTACTAAATCTTGCACTGTATGCTGGAGCTTGTTCTCCTCTTCTTGGCTAGTAGATACAGTCAAGAATGGAATGACGCTGCCACTTGTTCAGCTCGATACGGTGCTGCATCTCCCGTCTTGGGGGTAAACCTTCTGGCAACTCTTCCCGAAAGAGATCTGCATAGTCAGAAAACATATGATTACATGCAAGTTGGTAGGACATATTCGTTGTGTTAGTATTCTCTTTAATGAGCATTAGGAACGCACATTGATAGTCTATTCTTCTAAAGTATTTCCTTGGTCTCCTGGATGGATATAACGCTAGAGCACGCGCTGTCATTCCACTGCGATAGCCAATGTTGCTTCCCATTTATTATAACTCCACTGCGCCGGCTTTTCCATCTTGGCTATTGGCACTTGAAACGCTGTTGCCGTGACGAGTTGCTTATGCCCATCGGCGTATGTGACTATACGCTTATTGTCTTTTTTAACGGTTTTTAATTTCAACTTCCTGGCACAGGATACATTAATGTAATTCTCCAAGGCCCCGGTGTCGATTATAGTCTTAAATTCGTGACTTCCTATTTTTAGTTGTATCACACATAAATCTTTACGATGATCATTGTAAATGGCATTAACGGGACCGGCTCTGGCTTAGATTTACAGTCTCTGCTTATATGCCCTCGTTTTCGGCAGCTGACACAAATAATGTCCTTTTTCCGTTTTTCGTTAGTTCGTCGTTCCCTGTAGGGCTCCTTTCATATCAGCCCTAGTTGCATCGGTTCCGGTTCTGGGTTAGATGGACTGAGATCGTAAGCCACTGCTCTAGGTGTGCAATGCCTTGTTCCATAGTCGTGCAGTCCTGGAGTTTGACTTTTGCTGCTAGTTCTTTGGGCAACCCCTGAATCAGTAAAAAGAGCTTTTCCGATTCAGAGGAGTCAGTTAGCCCGTTGACAAGTTTCCCTAACGAGTCTACATAATTAGTCAAGTCATTATTTCTCAATTTGAGCTTTAATAAATCTGTTCTTCGGGATAACTGGGTTTGCTCCCTTGAGAATGCCCGAAGGAACTCCGTCCGAAAGAGGCCACGTCATGAAATGCTGGCTTATGCGGCTGTTGAACCAATCTTTAGCTACTCCTTTTAGGTATCTGTGATGAAGCGGATACACTCTTCATCCCAAGTCCCCTTATTATTAGCTTCATTTACGAAATTGTTTAAAAATAACACCGGGTCCTCGTCCGGAAGCCCTGAAAATGTGGGCAGTTCAACATTATTCACTGGCTGGCGAGACCATTAGTTGCCTTAGCACGTCTGTAAATTCTAAAATTGGGCTTTGAGCTGCCATCATAACACAATTTTTGATACAGTTCCCAAACGTTCCGCTCGCTCGAAAGTAGTTCATGAATGAATAACGTGGCCCCAAATACTAAAGTCACACTGTCTCTCTTTTTTCTTTTTTTGAGCACACAGACTTTGCAAATCACCCCAAATGAGGCTGATAAATTAGTCTTTTGAGTGGGATTGGGCGAGTAAAGGATACAACCGGTCCGTGAAAATTAGCCACTTCGGTTACTCCAAACGATGACACCAAACACTCAGTCTTTTCTTTGATTGCTTCTTAACAATTGTAGCAGAGTGAGTTGGGTGGGCAAGAAGAAAACAAAAGTTCGGTTCATATTGTCTAATCACCTCAGCTACCACAAACGTTCCGCTCTGTCATGTGGATTCGGCAGAGTAATGACAAGATAGCGCAAACGTAAAAAAAATAGTTTTATTAAGGAAACTAAAAATTTACACTTTAACTCAGGTGTATTAAAAGATTATAAATAAATTATGCAGTGCAAGTATAGATGAAATAAAAGCCAAAGTTCTGTGTAGAACAATGTCCATAGCGATCGTCGACTTGATGAATCAGGACGGGGCCACTTTAAGTTGTGGAAAATGAAGTTCCAAATAAAATGTCTGATCACACCCAACTCGGGAATTAAGATGTGGAATACGGAAAAGTTGTCCTTGGACGCGATGCAGCACTTGTAGAGAAAATGAAGAGATGTTGGTGGCCTTTGGACGCGAGGCTAGTTAACTCGGTGCCATTGGCTGCCAGGAGAACTATTGCAGACCTGGAAGAATTAGTAGCAGGGATGCTGTGAAGCTGGGGTCCTTCCTTGGAGAGATGAAGTAGGATTGGTTGCGTCGAGGTCGATGAGCCAGGGTCGATAGCCTGCAAGAGACCAGGGCTCGTTAACTTGGTGCTACGGCTGGAATGAGAAGATAACGTAGAGTTCGAAATTACGTAAAGCGCTGCTCTGATAAGCTGTGAAGCATGCAGCGGTCGTCATCGTGAAGCACAGTAGACACATATAGCAAACGTAATCATGGGACTACGCCGTGAGGAAAAGTATATGTGAGGTACGTAGAAAACGAAGCACACACGATACTGAGGGGTATGCACGGACAAAATTGTACTACCGCACATGGAACACAATTAATAGCACAGCACCAAAGACACAATGACTCACTGAAGCACCATCCTTCCTTTACACACTTTTCGGTTGATAAATTTACAGAAAAGTGAGCACTTTACAGAAGAGAGGTTTCCTCTCAAAATCGTTGCACAGAAATCACACCTTCACTCAGTAAACTAGACAATAATCAATTTATCTATGATCAAACACAATCAGAACACTACACTCTTGGAATATGCACTGAAGCATTTCTATAATTATGCAACCTTACACTTAATATCTTAACATCGAAAATAGCATGCGCCTTCGAAGACTTGATGTAGTTTAACCACTTAGCATGGCACCGGGCTACCATGCAGCCAAACAAATCGCACTAAATGATGCGGAGGCATAGAACACTTTTGCTTGTCTTCCTTATTCATCGCAGATGCTTTCTAACAGCACATCAGACAATGGAGTGAAGTATCGGACGAAATCGTGGTTCACTACCGGTACGATAACTAGGACAGGTAAGAAAATTAATGTCTATTAATTAAGGAAGATTGTCAAATGTAATCTTTATCCTGTGGCACTATGGAAAACTCGTAAAGAAGAAGTCTTTCTACTGTGTATATGCATATCTTCAAACAAAGCAAACTGGGAATTACTGAGTCCACTTAGAAATAACGATGAATCCCTTCGTTCCTCTCAGGAAATAGACGCCGAGAGAAAAGGGATATACTCCTTGTACGAATTCGCTTTTGCTAAGTCCGTAGGCGTCATGGTGTTGAATGTCATAAGAAAAAGTTCCATTTGTGAAGGCTGAATTGCTGCTTTAAACCCAGTGATATTCAGTCTGACGCGCTCGTGTATTACAGCATTATTTTCAATGATATCTAAAGTCCTACCGTGCTCTCAGACGTCGAGACCTCTCCATTAGCTGCAGGCGAAGCTCCACAGGATGAAGGCAGTTCGTCGAGTCTTTCGCTGCTCGCCTCCGTAACGGTTTCGCTAGTTAGCCCGTTGATTACTTGTTCGCGAACTCGAATAAGCAAATTCTGCCATGCGTCCTCTTCGCCTTGTTGGCAGGCGAACCGTAGACCTTGGTTAATCGACTGACTATGGTAGAGCTCGTCTCGCTCACCGGCCGCTGTCGCCGTCTCGTCGTCGACTCTCCCGTTAGCTAGCGACTCGTTCGCTTGCCTAGTTTGCAGTAAGAAAACACTTTTACCTTCCTCGCTAAAACGTTCGCTCTCTCTTCTGCCCAGATTAACGGGTATTTATGACGTTCAAATCTGTTCTGGTCGCTCATCTCCATCCGTCGTCGTGGCTGTCATGACAGCTTCTGTCCCTTTCTTCCTCCTTTATCACGTGCTGCTTTCGGAGTGGCTCTCTCGTCATGACGTTTTTTCATCGCGTCATCCGCTCTTTTTGCTTTCAATGATCGTCGACGCTGACGGAATCCACGTGACGTTATCGTTCCATACAACGGAATTTTGCTTTTACGATACAATTGTCATATAATTCTTGAAGTTTGCTCATCTCTACAGGCAATTATTTATATCTATAAGTATATTTGCAAAAATATGATTGTGCACAGGTTGGTTTAATGGCAGGAGAAAGACAATTGTTATACAATGAAATCAAATCTTTCATAGAATCAAGATATGTTTGTGCAAGCGAAGCTATATGGCGTTTGTTGAAATATGAGACGATTTATAGATCGCGCAACGTAGTCAGACTCCCCGTTCATCTTCCAAATCAACAGCAAGTGCATTTTGAAATAGGATAAGAAGAGGAACCACTGAATAATGCACGAAATCAAATTTTAACATTGACAGCTTAGTTTAGTTTGAATAACGAGATTCAAAATGTAAATCGATATTTTTATCAAGAAATTCCTGAGCACTTTCTTTATAAAGAAAGCAAATGCCAAGCTCGAACGCGTGAAGTGGTTAATACAAAGGCACGAATGTACATTGTTAATCTAATGTACAATCGTCAAAGGGAAATAATCCACATTTCAATTTTACTCTAAGTTTTACCGTTTCAATATTAATTTATTTTTAATAATTTAATATTACATTTAGAGTTAACATTATTAAGATTATTAAATTTAAATAATTATAATTGAAAAAGCTATTAAAACAACACAATAGCATGAAATGTAATATTAAGTATTAAACTCGTGTGGATTATTTCCTTTGGTTGACTGTACATTGTTAATCTAGCTCAACAAGAATTATTCTGCCTACGTATTCTTCTGCATCATGTTCCTGAAGGAAAATCATTTGAAGATTTAAGAAGTATTGATGAAGTATTGTATTCAACTTTTGTAGAAGCAGTAAGACAACGAGGCATTTTTCAAGACGACGAAGAATGGAATAAATGTATATGCGAAGCTATTGTCTTCAACACACTATTTCAACTTAGACAGTTCTTATCTTTTATCTGCGTAATTTGTTCAACACCAAATGCAAAAGATTTATGATGAATACTGTACAAACAACCAATGTCAATGGATTCTTTGAGAAATCATGAAGAAGATATTGCATTCTATTATTCTCTTCATGACATTTCTTCAGTTCTCAAACAAAATGTCTTAATTGCACTTCTTTCAATCTGCCACAGCCAACTGGGCAGCCAATTGAGTTAGTAATTTTTAATCCAACCGAAGATAGAAGAGAAGCAGAACGACTCATTTCATCTTTAAATACTCAAAAAAGAGCTACTTTCGAAAGGATCACTCAATCAGTTTACGGTGAAAATGGATCCCTCGATTATTCTATCTTGATGGACCTGGTGGATCTAAAAGAACGTAGCTTTATACAGTTTTAATGAATTTCTTCCGAGGAAATGGAGACAAAGTCTTCCCATGTGCTACAACCGGAATTCCCTCAACACTTATGAAAGGAGGTAGAACAGTTCATAGCGGTTTCAATTTGCCAATTCCACTGTTTGAAAACTCAACATCGATACTTATTCTGTCATCTCTTCAAGGTAAAGATGTTTTAGAAGCAAAACTTATAACCATCGATGAAGTAAAGGTGTTAACAAAACATGGACTGAGATGCATCGATGTGGACTTCAAAACGATCCGACTAAAGAGACAAGCCATTTGGAAATAAAGTGATAGTCATTGGAGATTTTCGACAATGCTTACCGGTTCTACCAAAAGGAACAGCAACAGAAATCATCGAAGCATGCATCAAATCTTCAAATTTATGGCAACATTTTATAAAACTTTTGTTGATATCTAACATGAGAATTGCAGATCACGACGATTTCAATGAGAGTCTTCTTCAAATTGGTTCTAGAAATTTTTCAAGAACTGAAAATTTAGAAGGCGATTTAATTGAAATTCCAAATGAAATGATGATGTACAATCACTCTCATCTGATGATTTATCAAATCGGGTAATCTTTTACTCAACAATCTTGATGCTCTCACGTTGAACAACGAAATTATAGATCGAATGGAAAAAAAAGAAATTTTACATTCAAAAGTAGGCCTAATGACTCAGTGGTAGCAGATCCAAATGATCAAATATAGTGACGTCCCAATGTTAGAGAGCGAGATGTTCATCCATCCATTATTGATATTGTATACATACAATAGAGTTACCATTGCTTTCATTTAAGAACTCAATATTTGAGCATGAAATAAGTGCAATACAAAAGTTTTTCAAAGATTATTTTTTATGTAATTAAAGAAAAACCAACAATTTGTAATTGGGACAGTTTTGCACCTCCTCTTCAAGTGAATGTAATCAGCCTGGATTGTTCCATTAAAACATCAGGAACCACGTATTCTTTCAATCGCTTAATCCAACGATTTAATAAGCTAAGTTCTGCATAACTGTCAACAATGAAGCCTATTTCCAAAGACACATGCAATAACATTGTTGCCCTTATTGATGAAGGGCTTTCTACAAGAGATATTCAATCACGGTTATGAATTGGACGCACAACTGTAAGCAGAGTTCGTGCATCTTGTGGATCAAATGCGCAGAAGATGAAAGGAGGTCGTCCTCAAAAATTAACTGCAAATGATAAAAGAAAAATAGTTCGGATGATAACCACTACGGATGCTGTAGATGCTGTCAAAGTGACCCAGCGATTTATTGCTGAATCTGAAACAAGTGACAGTTATTCTACTCTTCGTCGACATTTCAAAGCAGCAGGATTAATATCTGCAGTGAAAATGAAAAAGGCTAAACTGACAAAGAAACACGAAGAAGTCGTCTCCAGTTCGCGATACGGCATCAACATTGGACCCAGGATGACTGGAAAAGAGTTATATGGTCCGACGAAACAAAAATAAACCGATTAGGATCAGATGGTCGTCGTGGATGTGGAAACTTCCAGGATCAGGGTTAACAGAACGGGAAATGAACGGAACTGTTAAATTTGGTGGTGGCAACCTGATGATTTGGGATTGCAACCTGACAGGAACTGGTTTGATGTCTCGAATTAATGGCAGTATGACCGCTGCCATTTACTGCGACATTCTCGATAATTATTTCATCCCTACTCTGGATTTTCATGGACAAGACAAACAAAAGATTATATTCCAGTAAGACAACGATCCCAAACATCGAGCACGCCTTGCCACACAGTGGTTCAAAGATAACGAAATTGAGGTTCTGAAGTGGCCTGCACAATCTCCAGATCTCAATCCAATATAACGTTTGTGGGAACACCTTAAAAAACAAATGGACAATTATCTAACTGAACCAAAAGGAATGCAAGAATTGTGGGAAAGAACAAAGATGGAATGAGAAAATATTTCTGCCCAAATATGTATTAATTTAACTGAAAGCATGCCTAGATGTAGTGTTGCATTTTTGAAAGCCAAAGGAGGCTACATAAAATATTAAATAAATATTGTTCATACATATTAGTTCAATTCATAACACGGCAGCAAAACTGTCCCAATGATAAATTGTCGGTTTTTCTTTAAATTTTCCTCACTTATCCATTTCCTTTTTTTTTCATCTCTCCTTCGTTCTTTCGTGATTGGTTTTGACGTTTATTGAGTAAGGGGGACTGGCAATTCAGGAATTGGCGTTGAGCATGATTTTACATAAAAAATAATCTTTGAAAAAATTTTGTATTGCACTTATTTCATGATCAGATATTGAGTTCCTAAATGAAAGCAATGGTGACTCTATTGTATGTATACAATATCAATAATGGATGAATGAACATCTCGCTCTCTAACATTGGGACAGTTTTGGAAGTCACTGTATCTAATCAAGTCACGATAGAAATGCTGAATTCAATGACTCAATTAGGAGTTCCACCACATATCCTTCACTTAAAAGTAGGAATGATTGCCATGCTGATAAGAAATTTGAATCCAAAAAAAAAGTTACGCAATGGAACTCGCTTAATAGTCACATCATATCATAGACATTTAATTCCAAGAAGCGATTTGAATTCAAGTGATTTCAATTTGCCTTTTGTACTTAAAAAACGTCAATTTCCAATTTTTCCTTCTTTTGTTATGACTATAAATAAGAGTCAAGGAGAATCATTTTCTCATATAGATTTAATCTTAAATGAACCTGTATTTTCTCATGTTCAACTTTATGTCGCTTTATCATGTTGAAAATTTAAAAGCAATATAAAATTTTGTATCCATTACACACCTCAAGAACAAGGGAAATTGATCGAAAATAGTGATAGAACTTTTACTAAAAATGTGAATCGTGCTTTTTGTAAAAAGAATGTTTTCAAAAAAATTGATTTTTTATTTTATTTTTTTCTGATTTTATTAAATAACACAAACGCACGGCAAGCATGACACAACCGAGCGAAGCGAGGCCAACTCTAGTATATTAATAAAGATTATTCCTTATTGGAGTAAGTTTATTTTAAAATATTACTTTAAAAATTTAAAGAACAAGTGCCAGAGTGTTTCCAACATTTCAATTATACAGTATAATAAATAAACTTCAGGTACACTCCGTTGATGCGCGTGAGACAAGATGGCGACCTTCAGAGCAGGAGAGTGTTCCCGTTCTCGGCGATATATTGTTATCAGGAGTGTCTCGGAAAATCCACGCGATTCTTGGGTGGAAGTACCATCTGAAGAGTAGTTATCCGCAGATGGTACAAAAGTTTATTGGCAAAAATGTTTTGGTATACGATTAAGCAGAGAAGTCATAGAAGGCGAGAAATCTTTTAGTGAATAGAGGGATTCCCCTGGAGGGTACTAAAATCAACAGGGCAGTGAAAACTGTGGATTATGTTGCTAACGATTTACAGCAGAAATATTTTATTGCTTCACTGTTAATATAATTGCAGATTCTTATCAACAGGTACGATTATATTGCATTCAAGCTTGATATACTTCAAATTTAGAAACTGTTTACGAGGAGGTACGAGAAAACAAAAAAACGCCAGAGTATTCGTCCTTGTCGAAATTACGTGCCTGAGAAAAGAATGCGAACCTTTGAAGTACCCTCCACAAGTTTGGATGAAATCACCAAGCACATGCCAACAATAGAAGCACCCTGCACAAATTTGCATGAACGCGCTTTAGTTAATTTAGGTAGGTTAAGCTAATTATTGGCTATATTAAACTTCAAATTCATTTTATGTAGAAGAGCTGTAGTAGATAGAATATTTTCTTCAGTATTAATTATTCAGAAACTAGAGGGAATAATTATTTAAGTGTAGCTCATAAATATTGTATGACCTGTAATGAAGGGGAAGGAGTATTTGTGTCAGATGATTGTTGTAAATAGAAGGTATTAATTGTATGGACATACTAATGGTTTCTGTTTGCATTGAAGTTTTATGATAGTGTCCAATATACCGTGTGTCTCAAAAGTCGCGTACCATATGAAAAGTTTATGAATGTTGGCTTTATGTTCACACGTTTTCGCAAGCTTATTGTTTATGTTCATAATGTACATCATGCACTCGAAGTCAATGTCTAACACTATCCAAATTTTCTGCACTTCTCATAAAAATGTAGCTGGTGGGCTTGGGAATATCAGGGTGCCGGCGATGAAAGTAGTCTTGTTACAGCGAAATAAACCTCGCTGTAACAAAACTCGCATCTTCAGG
>JAHWFO010052114.1:587965-607297 GCA_023313115.1 Rhysida immarginata | reverse complement strand
TTAGAGTAAAATTTCAAGTGTGGATTATTTCCCTTTGACGACTGTACGTCAGATGCTCTTGTCATTTACTAAATAGAAAAAAATAAAATTCCAATTGGCTATATTTTCACATACACAAATAAATACCACTGATACAGCGCACGACCATTGGCATTATTCGTTGGATAAGACGTAGCCAGATTGTGCACGTTCTGTAAGACAGCATTCGACGCTATCTACTGGATATTACGGCAGACCCACTATGTTCAGCTGCGGAAAATCTGGTTTTGCGATTAGAGCACATTTTTCAAAATGAATAAAGATATATTAAACAGTTTTAATGCTTCATATTTAACATTTATATGTGTTAGCATATTCAATATACAGGGTGTATCAGGTTCGATGGTCATAAAGTACCTAGCGTGATCCTTTGCATGATTACAAACTTAAAGTTCCTTATGCAAAATGTTCAAAACTCAAATGTTAAGGTCTAAACATCACGCGAAGATTGCTGAAAACCTGTCGAAAACGTCATTTAATCTCAACAATTGCCGCCGATTTAATTGCACTCGCCCCTTTGAATTTAATGTACTGCTGGTGCGGAAAGTTCATATATGACGTAACGACGCAATTTAAATTTTGAGTTTTCGAAATTTTCGATAAGGAACTTTAAGTTTGTAATCATGCAAAAGATCACGCTGGGTACTTTATGACCATTGAACCTGATACACCCTATATATATGTGTGCTCCAGCGCCACCTATCAACAGATTTTTGTACAATTTTTTCATTTAATACGAGGGGGTGCTGAGAAATTCCTGGTCTTGCCTTCAAATAGTTGAAAAGAAAAACGAGTTTAGGGAATTATATCTTAGTATGTAACTGTGCAAATTTCAGATATCTCCAATTTTTACACTTTTTACTCATTCCAATGAGAAGCTGAGGTGGTAGAGGCTCAAGCAAGTTTCACGTCATTGGAGGTGAGGGCCGTCATGAAGTTTCTGTTCCTCAGCAAAGGACATTCCCTCTGATATGTCACAAGCACTGGGATAGAAATGTTCTTCATATGGCACTGTCAAAACTTGAGTATCTCGTTTCAAGAATGGGTTTTAAACCGTTGAAGATGAGCCCCACAGTGGACGCCTCCCAACCGCAACTGACCCAGCAACATGCCATGCCAACCATGAACTGATCTTGAGGACCGGCGAATATCTGCCAAAAAGATAGCCCAGGTACTATATATGCCTCAGGAGCGTGTTGGGCTAATCATCAGCACGATTGTCGACATGCGCAATCTTTCAGTGAAGTGAGTGCCAAAATGTTTAAACGGTGATCAGAAGAATGAACGAGTTGAGGCCTTTTCTGAACTGACAGGACTTTTGGTGAGATTAGTGACTGAAACCTGCCTCCACATTCATGATCCAGAAACCAAGAAATAGTCATAGGAATTCCACCAAAGCGGGTCTGCTTGACCGAAGAAATTACGCATCCAGAAATCTGCTGAAAAAAGTCATGGCGTCTCTTTTCTGGGACAAAGACGGTATTCTGTTGGTTGACTACCTACTAATCTAATCAGATAATATTATGTTAACCTTCTGATCAGCTGAGGGAGGCAATCAAGATGAAACGCAGTACATAAGCCAAAGATATTCTCTTTCTTCATGACAATCCACCTGCACACACGTCAATTTTGTGGCTGCCAAATTGCACAGCCTTGGTTTACTGTTCCCTCTACTCACATGACCTATACTCATCTTACTATTATCGGTTCCAAAACTTTTATCGTTTTGAGGACATTTGTGGTTTCAAACATTCTGCTGAGGGCTATTTTCATGCTCAATCAAACAAATTTTTTGAATGGACTTGTATGGATGCAACAATGCTGTCACAAGCGCATCAGTCTCAAATGAGAGTATGTTGTAAAAATGTGTGATTTCATGCCTCTGGGCAGTTTCTTTCTGGGCATAGCCAGGAACTTCTCAGCACCACCTCGTAAATGACAAGCGCATCATTTGAATTATCTGTAAAATAAATTTTGTCTCACACACACACACTCCAAAGCTCTCTGAAGCGAGAAATCTATTTCTTGCTAACCCTGTACTTATCTGTAATGTGTGTTACATTAGTTAGAGACAAGAGAGAAGAGTAAAAATCGAAAAATAAAGTTAATCTACCCTAATAATGTTAATTTTGAGATAGTAAGTACTAGACCATCTCCCTTACTCACCCAATCTGTTAACATGCAATTTCGATTTGATACCGAAATAGAAAAGTTCATTGCATGGAAGATACTTCTATACACGATAAGGCCTCGTCAACGCTGTGCGACACGAGATTGCCAGATAGGACAATAGACTGCCAACTGATGCTATTCATCGTCTTCCTCATCGTTGATTGCTTTGGAGATTGCTTCGAAGGTTCTTAATGTGCTCTTGTGCGTGGAGATTGTTGTGGTCAACATTACTATGGTGGATGAATTTTTTAATGATATTTATTCTTCTCCCTTGTTATGGCTTATTCTACAATCAGGTTCAGCTGTCAACCACTCTCAGTTGACGCCAAAAACTGAGAAATTCCTTTGTGGTGCTACAGTCACATATGAGTGAACTTTGTTCAAATATGCTATTAATGAATGAATCTGAAAAAGATATTTCTTGTCAAGATTTTAATTTAACAGTGCTAAAAGATTAAGGAAAAGCTTTTATGGCCATCAAGAAAACTTTTGAACATTTTAATGACATTAGAAGACTCAATTAAAAAACACTTCAGAAATGCCTATTGCATTATGATGTCCTTCATGCAATAGAATATTACACATCTCATCAGAAGCAAATTAATAAAATAGGATGCGAGCAACATGAAGTCACTTTAGGGTGATTCCATGTCAAGTGGACCAATGGCTCCCACCTTACCTTCTCCAATTTTCTTGAAATTTTGCACACTTATTCCTACAGGGTCGATATAAAAATATACCAAGCAATAATATTCTATTTAGCTTGGTTGGTGTGCTATAGCCCTCCAAAAATGGCTCAAAGAACAGCGGCCGACAAAATGTGATTGAGTGACAAGTTTTGAGTTGAGGCTATGTTTTAACTATTAATGCTGTAAGTAAAATTCTTTGAAGCCATATACTAAAAAATTGAGTGCCCAACTGTAGCCCAAAGTTGACAAAAAAACGCATTGCTATTTTTCGCATCAAATTTATGCTCAACTTTCAATGCACACAACTTCCATAGAAATGAACTAAATTAGATGCTATTTTGAGACATAACTGACACTATTGATGCTATAAAGCCTGCAAAGTTTGAAGCTCTATAAGCTTACACTTTTTGAGATCTGGTCGCATAAAGTTGGATGAAAAAATAAGCCTCCAGAAAATAGGGTATGCTTGGGAGAAAATATTTCAAATGTCATAACCTCAAATTCCAAAATAATCTATCCTTTGCGAAAGAGCAGATTTTTCTCTATTAGAATCATATTTGATCAGTCTCAGATGTTTAAAAGTAAAGGAGTAAAAATTACTTGAAAAGTTGGGAAAATGCATTTATACCACGTAGATGATCATATTGTTTTTGTGTTTTTTCTATGATGATTAAGTTTTTAAATATTTGCTGACTCAAAACTAAAGAACTATTTTAGAACCTTTATCTATATAACTGATCATTTTTGAAATTTATTTCTTTATCAAAGGTTTCCAATTCTTAATATGTCATATCAAATGTTTTTAATACTCTTTTAGTCATCTTGATAAGGTCTTAAAGTTTAGTTGTGTCTTCTCTTTTAGCCTTTTCATGAGCACTTTCAGCATCGTCAGTATCACTTTCTTCAGGCTGTGATGAATCTTCCTCTTCAGTATTCTTCAATCTGATAGCAAGTTCTTTTCTCCAGGAAGTACACAATTTTTGAGCAGGTTTGAAATCCTTTTCAGTTATTTGATTGAGCCCATCAACTGTAGAAAGAAGCATTGCTCTAAGACCTGTTTTAATAGTACGATCCTGCTTAGAAAATGGACTGCAGCAGCGTATCTGTGCCAGCTCATACTGTGTTAGAAACATTCTTTCATGGTTTCTACAAATCACTTGAAGTTGACTCAATTCATATCCTGTCCTTCTTCGAATTAATTATTTATCTTCACTGGAATATTCAGAAAATGGTCTTAAGTATTTTTAGCAACTTGCATAAATTCAAACTGTTGCAATCTGAGCCATCAAGGATTCCAATAGAGCACTTAAATGTAGGCTCAGTCATGCTTTAGAGACAACTGAATAAAATGCAAGAAACAGCCCCATGGAATTATAGTCAATCAATTGATTAAATTTGCAAATTAGATGTAAAACTTTATTTATATATTTGTATAAACCAACCGAAGTGTAATAATACTTTTATTTAAATAAAACACAAGTACTGTTTAAATAAACAATGAAAGATGATACACACTAGAATACTCATTCTTGTAGTTTTCTGGCAGTGCAATGGGCTATAATGCCATTAAGGCAACTAC
Organism: Rhysida immarginata; assembly: GCA_023313115.1. NCBI lineage: Eukaryota > Metazoa > Arthropoda > Chilopoda > Scolopendromorpha > Scolopendridae > Rhysida > Rhysida immarginata. The sequence continues at coordinate 602,818 of JAHWFO010052114.1, read as the reverse complement.
TGTAGCAAAAAGTACAACATATGAGAACTAACTGTTTCCATAATTTTGCCAAGTTATAATTTGGCCAAACAATAACAAATAGTTTACATTAAAATAAAATGGCAAATAATTTTGCCGTTTAATAAGGGGGAGGCCGTGGCCTGGTGATCTTTCGCTGAAACACAACTTCAGTGAAGATAAGCTACATCAGGCACGGCTGGTCACTGGATGGGCGGCTCATCAGTGACTTAGGATCTTCATACTCCCCCCCCCCCCCCCGGCTGCTGTGACCACCATATAGCAGTCGTTAATCCAGGTTCAACCAGAGACCCAACTCGTCGGCCTCAGGCCATACAGGCTCTGGATGGACGTATTGGATTTCAATGAATTAAAAAAACAAAAAAACAAAAGAAAAAAAACTATGTCACGGAATTCGAATACCAACACGAATTCCGTTGACACTGGCATTCGCTTTCGCTCTTGGGTTTTCTATAGCTCGAAGAGGAGGGCGGAGCAACGTCAGCATTGCCGTCAAACCCGTCATCACGCCTCAGTCAATGGGTAAACAGATCGTGAGCGACGCGCGAATTTTGAAAATTTCAAATTGGGAAGAAGAAAAACGGACAGACAGAGAAGTGGAGAGAAGCAGCGTGCTTCGAACCCAAGGGACGGTTATGGCATGAGACCGGGTAACGAGCTTTGTGCTATCATAAGTGCAGAGAAGATCAATTAACGAGACATGATATTTCATTGATTTCCCGTAGCAAACTTGTTATATTTTTTTGCGGTAGCGCCGTCTGGAGTTTTCGGATGCAATTCTAGGGACACTTCATGAATGTCGTCACACAGACGAGAATTAAATGACGTCATTCCAAGTAAACGTAGCCCCCCCCCGCCCCCCCCCGGCGCGGAAAAATATCGTTCCCCTTCCCTCGCGGTACAGATTATTTATTTTTATTTATATATTTATTTATATTAGTAAATGAAGTATTTAATTTACTTTTTCATTACATAATTTAAATTTCTGAAATCTGATAATTCACACATTGCAACAGAATACCATCAATTTAGGAAAATTTCAATACAAAATTTAACAAGCGTGTTTTAAAAGGCAAATAATTATTTTCTACATGTGTCAAGAACTTGCCTAAAAACCTTTGTGATAAGATTAAATGAATGAACTGTGAGAATGAATGAAGTATAAATGAAGTTGCAATGCCTCCCGTAGTTAAGTGATTCGCATAGCAGGACTCAGCACGGGGAATGCTTGAAACCCCCGCCGGATTCAGCGACTGGAAGGACGGCCGCGAGCGAGCCATGCCGGCAAGCTCCTAAGGCGGCGATATCGTCGCAAGGACGCCGAGAAAATATCGACGCCAGCCGGGATTCAAGCTCGAGTGCCCACGAGACGCCTGTTTGAAGCAGTGTACGCAACAATCATTGTGACTACCCAAGGTAATCTAGAATAACAGGTAAGTTCAGTTTGTCAGAAGTGCTTAACGCGCATGCGTATTGTGACGTCACTGGAAGACTTATACCGCGTGTGCGGTAGCCATTATTCTGGTCACAAAAGAAAACGCTTTCACGTAAAAAACAAGACTCTTACGTTGATTTCTGAAGAAACGTTTATTTGTAAACTTACTATTTTATAAATTAATATTTCCTGATGCATGCATAAATAAAGTTATTAGAGAAAGAATTATGACAGACAAGAATTTCGTCTGTTAAGATCTAAAGCAAAAAAATTTATTAAGCGTGATTTTAAATGCTATATGCAAAATGCACAATACCATATCAAACATAATCCAAAGCTTTTCTGCAAAGTAGTTAATAAGTTAAGAGTTTCCAACACTAGATTTTTTAATGGCAACATGTATCTCAATGATGAAAAATTGGAAACCCATAATGATATCGTAACGGTTTTTGCTAAAAACTTTGACTCCTCCATATATAATAAGCATTTTGATGATATTTTCCCCAAGATACATGTTTGTCAAAAATTCATGGCCAATTCTATTAATTTGTTTTCCGAATCGGAAATACTACAGGGTGTTAATAAAGTAAGTAATACAAATTCGTATGGAATGGATAATATTCCTTCATATATTTATAAAGCATGTAGTAAATTTTTTGTTTATCCTTTTTACTTAATTTTTAATCTTTCATTTCAATCGGGTATTTTCCCTGATATATGGAAACATAAGAAGGTTATTCCTGTTTTTAAGAACAAAGGTAATAGAAGTGACGTAAAAAATTACAGGCCTATTTCAATTCTCAGTTTCTCTGCTAAAGTTTTTGAGTATTTGCTGCATGGAAGAATTTATTCTATTGTCTCTCCCTATCTTTCTTCATGTCAATACGGTTTTATGAAGAATCGCTCAACAGTATCTAACTTAGTGGATTCTGTACATTTCATTGGCATTAACCAAAATAAGCAAGTCGACATAATTTATATCGACCTAGAGAAAGCATTTGATAAGGTAGATCACCGTCTATTGCTTCAAAAATTAATAAAATATGATTTACACCCTTCCTATATCAAATGGATTCTTTCCTATTTAACTAATAGAGTCAATTATATTGTTATAAATAATAGTTACTCTGCTAGTTTTATTTCTACTTCAGGGGTTCCTCAGGGATATTATTTATTATCTTTATCAACGACATTCCTGATGTGAATAAATCTTCTCAATTATTCCTATTTGCTGATGACATGAAATTAGGTAAAATTATTCATAATTCTATCGGTTGCCAAGATTTACAACTTGATCTATATTCAATTGGGGCCTGGTGCATTCAAAATAATATGTTCACAAATGACAAATGTCACTATGTCACCTATTCCCTTAAGAAAACAGTCTATAATTTTAATTACAGTTTAAATGGTTGTAAATTACAACAAAAATCTGTTACAAATGACCTAGGTGTTATATTTGATTCCAAACTTTCATTTGTTGATCACATTCACTCTATTATCTCCAAAGCTTATCGTGGTTCATACTTTATTGTTAGAAACTCCTTAAGCTTTAATAATGTTGGTTTTTCAATTTTTCTTTTTAATACATTAGTCAGACCAATTTTAGAATATGCTTCTGTCATTTGGTCTCCTTCTCATAATAAATTTCAGCTCCTCTTGGAAAAGGTTCAAACAGATTTTCCTATCTACGAGATTTCTTTAATTGTGACACATTGATCAAAAGACGTACTGTAATTGATCTTTGCTATTTATTTAAATTTTACCGCAATATAAGTTATTCATCTAGATTTCTTAACTATGTAAATTTACGTGTTCCCCAACTTAATTCCAGACGTAATGGTATTTTTTACTTACCTTTCTCAAGGAAGACAGTTATAAACAATCTTCCTTTTTTCCGAATGTATAAGTTTTGTAATATCATGTCAAACCTTAATGATATAAATGTTAAGTCGTATGATATGTATAAAGAAACTGTGAATGAAAATGTTAGGCTTTTATTATTATATTTTTATGTTTTTATTTTAATGTCAATGGATTTTATGTCAATGGATTTTTAGCTACTCTTTGGTACCTAGTTTTGACTATACATTTTTAATACATTATACATTATATTTTTTCCTGCATTTTTATGTAATATTATTATTATATATATTTTCTTTGTAAGCTGTTATTGGGCTAATACTAGCCTGTTGCTTATAAACTAATAAATAAAAAAATAAATAAAAAAATAGAAATAATATCGAAATTATTATCTCTGTCTCTTAACTGCCCAACGAATCAATTTCGAAATCCTAACGAGGAATGATAACTAGGCCTAATGATAACGAGAAATACGTTATCGTCCTTGTCTCTGTGTTCGCTTAACTATCCGCTCATCGCGCGATGACTGATCATGAGACCAAGGTAAATGATTTTATATTTTAAAGACACCCCTCCCTTTCTAACGAATTGATATATACCCCTTTTTCTATTTAGTCACAATAAATTTCACTTACCTTGGTCGCATGATCAGTCATCGCGCGATGTGCGGATAGTTAACATTAACCCTGTGTTCACATTAAAAAGATAATACGTAAGTACATTTTACAATAATTATAAATTACGTAAATCCCTCCTTGTAATGGCATTATTATTTAATTAAAATATGTAGTATAAAGGATGAGAAGTGTGAAGGAAATGAACGAGTCGTCAAGTGTCGCTATCGCACGACTGCTTTCATTGCCGCCATGTTTTGGTTTCTGTTGAGGTTTCAATTTAGCGGGTATTGGTTTCGATGTCATCCAGTGACGTCGAAAATACGCTTGCGCAGTAAGGCAGTTTTTACCACTTCCGGGAAACTGACCCCCACCTTGTTCTAGATCACCTTCTTTACTGTTGATAATAACGCCCAGCTGCCCCAAGGATGCTACAGGCGAGAGCTTCGCTCCAATTCTATTATCCGAGGAGTATGACCAGCGGGCTTAGCTGCATATGTCCAGCAGGAGCTGGGGTTTTAGGTTAATTCAGCCTGCGGTTAAAAGTAGCCCTACGTGGTCGTAATTTTCTCCATGCCTAGTTAGTCTGTACGCAAAGTTATTTGTGCTTGTTAAAAATTAATCTGATGAGATTTGTTTGTGTTTAATTGCAGATAGCGTGTGCGAGGGAAACCTTCAATGTAAATTCTTATCAATAATTAGTGTGATGCTAAGGACTTTACTCGAACAGTGACTTTAAATATTTCACTCTGTGCTTTTGTGACTAAAAGTATTATTAAGGACTATACAATAGTGTTGGACTTTATACGATTGTAGGTGTAATTACTGTGTTGTGAATTTCACTAATGGACATTGAACTCTATTTAGTTTACAGTTGGAAACTAGTGTAAAATTACATTTTGTGTCATCATTTGTAGTATTTTGTCACGCAAGTGTCGTAGATATGTGTTTACTGAAATGTCGTTAATTCTCGCTACACAAATGCGAGTATATTCAATTTGCTTGAGATTTATGTAGTTAAACAAGCCCTTGTGTCTATAGATAAGTTCATTCTATATATGTTTAAATTATTTGTACCGTTGGTGCGAGTAAGTTTTTGCTTGTGTGGATATTTATGAATAAGGTTTTGCTTGTGTGGATATTATCAGGTATTTCAATGCTCATGTAGCTAATGATTTAGACTGCATGTTATACATTTACGAATGCTTATGCCATTTAATTGTAATGTGTATTTTTTGTGTTAACCAGATTCGTATATGTTTATTTGCGTTTGTCATGAATTGGTTACCTAGTTAAGTTGTTACCAAGAGAGTAATGATCTTTTGCTTTTCTTTTAATGAAATTAGAAAGCTAAGTAGAGAGTAGCTAAATTAAGCATTAGTTCCATTACTGAACCATTTATTTTTCGTTTATTTAACCTATTTAATTCATGTGATATTTAATAAATTTATATTGTTTCATATACCCGATCACTGTCACGTGCTTTACGTCATTCCACTGCGTTACTTTAAGAATCTCTGCTTTTTACACGTTACACACTAAAATTTGTCACTTTTCAAATAATTTTTACTCTTTCATATTTAAACATCCCAGGCTGATCAAATATGACTCTGATAGAGAAAAATCTGCTCTTTCACACAGTATAAAAATTTTTAAATTTGAGGTTATGACATTTGAAATATTTTCTTCCAAACATACCCTATTTTCTGGAAGCTTATTTTTTCATCCAAATTTATGCGGCCAGATCTCAAAAAGTGTAAGCTTATATAGCTTCAAACTCTGCATGCTTTATAGCATCAATAGTGTCAGTTATATCTCAAAATAGCATCTAATTTAGTTCATTTCCATGGAAGCTGTGTGCATTGAAAGTTGGGCATAAATTTGACGCGACAAATAACACTGGGTTTTTTTGTCAACTTTGGGCTACAGTTGGGCACTCAATATTTTAGTACAAGCCTCAAAACTTCAATTTTTGCACCAAAAAACTGTATATGGCTTTAAAGAATTTTATCTACAGCATTAATAGTTAAAACATAGCCTCAACTCAAAACTGGTCACTCAATCACATTTTGTCGGCCGCTGTTCCTTGAGCCATTTTTGGAGCTATAGCACACCAATCAAGCTAAATAGAATGTTCTTGTTGGTATATTTTTATATCTGCCCTGTAGAAATAAATGTGTAAAATTTCAAGAAAATTGGGGAAGGTAAACTGGGAACATTTTCTTATTTTCTTCCACTTGACATGAAATCACCCTTTACTAAAATTTATAATCAATTTTTACACAACAGTAAGGGTGCATTTCTTTTTCAGAGATTATAATATACAACAATTATCTTCTAATATAATTAAAATGGCAAAATTGTCAAAATTATCAAAATGACTATGAAATAAAGGATTTTATATATTTCTTTACATTTCTGCTTTTAAATTCATTTTGTTTAAAAAAATCAATAGACTTTATATTAAAATGAAACATAATTATCATTATATTCATTTAAATCCCAACCTAAATTTAAATCCTGTTTATCTTAAAATCATTTAAATAAAGTCACTGTTTCTTTATTTTTTTCTTTTATGATCCTTTTTTCCCTAAAATTTTATATTTAAGTAAACATTAAACAGTCAGAGATTATTAAATCAAAATGAATTCTTTAAAAAATTCACAAAAATATATTATATTCAACCTTAATCCATTCTTGATTTATGTTATTCAATTGATTTTTTTTAGTATATTTATAGCAAAAATTCAAATAACAGATATATTGCTTAAATTATAAAACATAAAACACTTGTTTAGAATGTGATAAAGTCCCAAATTATTTTTTATTTAACGTTTTGATTGATTTATCCAATAGATTTATAGGTGGTTTAGCTGATTGAATTGAACATTACTACTATACAGTTACTGTACAAATACCACTTAAATGCGAGTGTGGCGCCACCACAGGTATTTTCAAGAAATGGGCTCAAATTATTTCGATTGAGGCAATTGTGGACTGCCAAACCTGTCTGTAGAACAAGCCTTACCCTTGTCTACAATACTTCCTGATTAACCCATGTAATCGACATTATTGGTGAAGTACGTTGTGTATTTTCATATGTATATTACGAAATATTTCTATAACAACACATTTGACTGCAAAAAAAGTTTCGCAGACTTTGTAAGTGACCCTCGTATTTTTACTTAATGAATTCACGCATTAAAAATTATTTTGTGTCATTATATATGTCAAATAAAGAGTAATTTATCAGAAGGCTTATAGAAATATGAAAGGGCAAGTAAAATGGGCAAGCTTCGCAGGAGTTCTGGCCGCTCTGGGCCAGCCCACAATACAACTGCTAGCATTGATAGATCTACAATCGCCAAGCTGTCGGCGCACACGCTCAAAGGTTTGTGAATTCGGCAGTTGTCTCGTCGGGAATTATTCCCTATACAGTCTCTGAACAGCTTGTTCGTTTCCTTTCGTTGCGCCATACGACATATGGATATTTGCAAACTCTGCGTTTGTAAAGCAATGCATGCTGCTGTAAATCCCAGCGGGGAAATGAAGCCTTTACTCCCAGACGTCATCGAGTGTGGCGCTGGAATGCCTCATTTCCTGACACACATTCTATGACGGAAAATTCTTATTTTGGTCCGCTCCAACATCCTTTAAAATTTTGCCACATATTTTCCGACCAGCCTGTAAGAAAAGTATAGTGATTTAACGTTGAGGTTTATTAAATCTCAACCAAAAATTAATAGTGAACTTAGCAAAAAGGATTTATCTATAATAGGATAAAACATTTGTAGTAATGCTTTGGTGAGGCATTGCCATGCTAACAATCATACCTGAGATTTGGAAAATGTAGTAGTTCTCGATCGGGTGATTAATCAAGGAAAAAAGATTAATAAAGAAGCCTTTCACATCTAAAATGATGCAAATACGCTTCAAAAGATTCATATGACTTGAGTAGTGATGATTGCTTTTGTAATAATGTAAAATTTAGATTTTTTCGTTTTTTTTTTGAAGAGAGTTTTGGAGCAGTGGTTTTCAATCTAATGGTGAGTTCAGTCGCACTTGAAAAAGTTATTTATTTTTTTGTTTCGATGCTGGTACAATTTATTTAAATTTTGGTATAATCATTTGCTGTTGTATTTTTTATTTTGTATGTTCGACAAGTGAACAGAAAGTCTGCTACGTACACTGATTTGCAATGAAACTGCACCACCAACAACGGGTTATCCGACCTTATCCATAATCTAATGGGGGAGGAGATTCGTTTACCTCCGACTAGTAAACGATTAGATGCATGCTCACGGGACATGACCATTTGGGTTGATATAGGGTGTCCGGGTGCTTGAATAGGCTTATTATTTGACACCTGTGCGAGATATTCCAAGCAGTAGGGAGGAAGCAACTACCTCGTGAACGTACAGTACTGTAATCCGTACAACGGTCTCAATGCCGCGACGATGACGACAACCGTTCACGCAATTAACGGACTTTGAACGAGGTCGGATTATTGGTCTCTCCGAGGCTGGATGGTCAACCAGACGGATTGCTGTCCATGTGTCACGGGACGGACGGACCGTAGGCCGATGTTGGAGGCAAATGGTGAGAGGGAGGCACGTATGCCAGAAGATCAGGTTCTGGGGCCCGGAGAAGCACGCCAGCTCGTATCGATAGGCGGATAGTGTGAACAGCGCTAGCGCACAGAACCCTCACCCTGTGGCAACTACATGACAAGATCATTATTCCCGGCACTACTCTAGTGTCAATAGCGACTGGTCCTTTTATTAAATCACATCAAAAAATAATCTACACACATTTATGGTGCATCGAGGCTGTGGTGAAGATGGATGGAACAAAAGAATGTGGCTTGTTTGAGAGGTTCCGGTGCTGCCCCAGCGACGTCAAAACGTGTGGACAGACGCATCTGCCGACAAGCTTTGGTGAACCAGCAGGCCACTTCTGTCGACCTCTTGCAGCATGTTCACGACCCCTAGATGTTCCTATATCATGCAATACCATTATTCGTCGATTGGTCGCCAGTGGCCTACACTCATATCATCCATTAGGAAGATTGCCATTGATCCCACTTTCAGAGACGACTTTGTTTGCAATGATGTTGAGAAAAAGCCACGTAGATAGTAGAACTGTGCAGGTTGATGTTCTCACACGAGTCATGCTTCTGTTTCAGCAATGATAATCGTTGTGTAAGAGTTTGGCACCAACGTGGTGACAGGTCCCATTCGATCGCAACTGTAAAATGGCGCACTGCACGACAACATGGCATAAAGGTTTGGGGCACAATCTCCTACAATAACATGTGATCTTTGCTCTGTATTGATGTCACTTTGCCATCCCAACAATAGGTGGATGAGGTGCGGCGCCTGATGATACTATCCTTCCTTCAGCAAATGCCAACGCCATTTACCAGCAGGATTACACCCAACCGTACACAGCACACATCTCCCAGGTACCCAGGTGCTTCACTGGTCAGCAGTCACCCCTGCTCTCAGTTCAATCAAAAACATCTGGGACGCGATTGGACACGGTTTGCATGCACTGCCATCGGCGCGTTCAGAAGATGAAATTTGGCAAAGGGTTGGCAGGGAATGGACATCTATCCATCCAGATACAATCCTCGTGCTCATTGATTCTGTACTTAGACGTATCATTGGCTGTATCTCCGCCTATGGTGGTCCTGCAATGTAATGATCACATGGGTTTGTTGCTTAGCATATATGTGTATGAAGTTGTAATAACCACCACTTATTGCTCATTGCTGCCTCTTTACGTTTGTTGATTTTTCTCACTTTCTATGCTCGCATTCATAGTGTTACATAGTGTATTTAGTACTTAGGGGAGAGTGGGGTTGGTTCGGACGATAATCAAATTTTTTCTCTCTGTGGGTTAATCGTGAACCAAATAGTGAATGTGTATATCGTATTTTATACTTTAAACCTTTCGTCATTTACCTGTACATGTGATTTTTCAGTAGTCACATGATAATCTATATATTTATATATTTTTAAAAACTCTGCATTATCCGAAGCAACCCCTATATGTGGGGTTGCTTTGGACTGTCGCGGGACTGTTTCGCATAAATTGCTTTTTGCCATTTTAATGAAATACAGAGAATCTCTATTATAAAAAGAGCACTGAAATATTATCACATCTTGACTAACATTATCACATTATAAAAAAACGCAATCACTTGACTAGCAGCTTTGTTTCATTTAACAGCAGGGCTAGTACACGTGACATTTCTACTGCGGCTTTCATTTTCCGTATAATCTGGTACTCGCTTCATATCTTGTCTGGAAAGAAGATCTTGCCCTCTTTTCCTTTTGTAAGTTATAACCAAACGCATCAAAATCAACCCTTTTTTGTGTCCGAATCAATCCCACCACGCCAAAAATCAAATAAAAACTTTTAAGGCCTAACGACACACATGGCCGAAATGAAACTGCAACACGTTTAAGTATGGTACTGTCCCTCAGGAATAAATGTCTAACTGTTAACATTTCTGGTATAACTTCTCTACAAATTCACGAACAAACCTATCTCAAAATTTTTTTTTCACACACCCAAAAACAATTTTTATTTCTTAATTATTTACCTTAGTTGTGATCGTTATGGTGAATAGATTTTCAGAATCTGTAGAGTGTTGCACATTAGGGATAATATTTAGGCAGCGTGCGAATAGTTTCGACTGAAAAAAATGAAATTGTTCGAACCAACCGGCGTCCGAACTAGCCCCACTCTCCCCTATATCTTTAAAGTTTGTATTTCCTAAATGTTTGTTTAGCCTGTCATTTAAGGTTAGTGTCATTTTCTCCTGATTGGTTTAATATATCATAGCACTTGATTCGCGTTGATGAAATTAAAAAAAAACGAATATCCTGCCAAATGTGTCACTTCTTAGGCACCAAGCATTTTCCCGAGAAATCATTTCTTTGAGTGGCAGATGGCCATTTAACAGCTGTCTAGAAGTCTCTGTCCAACTTTTTACAAATGGGCCTTTAGAAATATGGATAATCTGTTTTGACTTTCTAGAGAGATCGTTTATCTCCAATAGATAATCTGTTTTGACTTTCAGTGAGGCTGACGCTCCAGAACTCGTGGAGCTCTCATCTATGAACTCAGTTCTAGTTATCGTTCTTGTATGGAATTAGGAACAACAATATTGTTCTCTTGCGTTTAGAATTATTTAGAGCAATTTTGATGCTTAAATGCTATCAGTATGAAGTTTTGCCTACTATAACCATTCTTCTTTGATTATTATAAGGTGGCGCTTTGCTGGTTGTAATTTTTGTTTAATTCTTACGTTCCATTCTTAATCTTTCCTTCAAACCCTTGAAGTCGTGCAACATCCCACCTTTGATGGGTTGTTTGCAACCCGTGTTTCAGAAAAATTACTAAATAATGCTGAATAAAAATGTGAAATGAAAACTTGTACTCACCTCTGGCAAATTTAATATAGATTTAACATCGTAGATGTCTCTAAAAAATCCTGATTTGTCCCACAGCTTTTGTGGATCAATCTTTTCCGTCAATAAATCTGGTAACTGGATACTGTTGCATGAGGCCAACTGGTGATTTTTTAAGTATTTCATTTTTTGTCCAATTATGAAAATATTGTCTCCACACAAAGTCAAAACTGGATATTGGACTGTTTTATTTTCAGTGACAGTGATTACTGTTGTAACTGGACAAGAGTAATAGAGTGAAAAAAGATCATAGACTTGCTGAACTGTGATAACATAACACATCATTAGAAGAAAAAATAAGATTCCTCTGCTCACGGGGTTTGTTTGATTGAAAATCGGTTGACCAACATAAGAGTTTTTGAATACTGTGTGTTTTCTTGCCATATTTTCATTTTCGGATTGCACTGTTTTAAGAACTATGTTTTTAATAGGATTTAATTTTCTTTCAGGTTTTCTCTGGCATATAAATTGTGCAACAACATAGAAAATATCAGTAAATGAAAGCAAAGAAAGACCCAAATACAAGCCAAGGTTTCCACCAAAGTCACAAAGTAAATTTATTATGAAATACGAATACCGTTCTGTGACACTAGTAATGTAATTGGTTTCTTGGTAAAATATATACTCTGCCCAATTAACCTCTCTAGCTAGTACGTGATCCACATGAAAGGATTGATAATGGCATTTTCTGATGCACCCACAGGTTTCAGCATCAAACTTAAATGATTCCATGACAACATGCATATTCCATTGTGAAGAAGTGTTACCACTTTGGCATAAAGGTTTTTCCGTGAATTCGTCCATATACGGAAATCTAAAAGGAAAGAAATGATTTTTTATAGTTAGCTTTGATTAACTGTTCAGCATCATGAGTTGTTAGAAATTATTAATATCTAAATGTGTTTCTATATTTCTACATCGGTTAATAAAAATTAATTGGTTCCAAATGAAGGAAAAACCTCTACCATAAAATTATTCAGGACATGAAACGTATTTCTACAATCAGCAATCGAACAATGAAGTTTATTGGTGATAAATAATTTGGGGCACCACCTCCACAATGATAATTTATTATCACGGATACGTATTTCGATTTTAAAGCAGTCTACTTTCAGTGCGAAATCAACTACAGCATCTTTACAGACAGATTTTATGGGGTGAGAGGTAAAGACCACTGACTAATCAGTGTTACGTGATTAGAACTCTCTCACACAAATTGGGGAATATAATTAATTTATTTTATAGAGAAGAGAATTACTTTACATGGGAAATAATTGTGGTCTAATCGGAGGGTTTAATAAGGCTTTTGTCAGCTTTTAATAATACAATAGGTGCTTTAAGAACTACCATTGATTTAAAAAAATTTAATTCCACAGGGTCATTGGCCACTATCAGGATTTTGTGGTGGTATATTTTTTTACTTTTTATTCTGGTTACTTAAATGCTGGTCCAATGGCACATGAGATTTAATGGTGATCCACTATTAAAGTTTAAAGTTTAATTATAAGTTTATTTAAATAGTCATGTGTAATCTGCAATAAACCAGTAATATTTAAAATTGATTTTTTTCTAAGTAAGCATTAGGATCTTTACTATTAATGAGTCAAACTTAAAAGAAGCATTATTAAATGTTCGAATTATTATTCCTGTAAAAAAGGTCTAAATATTAATAAAATAAAATTCGTTTTAGATTTATAAAAGTTGTAAATTGAAAATACTAAAAGGATTTTGTAGAGTTACTAATACAATAAAGGTAACCGATACAGTAAGTTAGGCTGCTAAAAAAATAATGTCTTTTATAAAATAAAATGAAATTTGCTAGACACTATTACTAAAAAATCAAATTAAATAAATTGATGAAACACTTTCGTAACAAGCCTCGTACCCAACAACTGAAAATAAATTAATCTACCATTATTTTAAATAGTGCTTAAAGCATATACAAAAATTCCAAATTAATTTACTACTATTACCGAACAAAAGGTTCCTGCGTCATACTCTGTGCATAAGACATCTACAGGACAACTTTGTTACTGGAACAATATCAATTTTCCTGAGTAATATATAGTGAAGGATTATTAAATGAAAGCGCCGAATAATAAGAAACGATTAGTGAACAAATACTTCATATTGGTGAATTGGTGAATGCTAAAATGATATTCTACAAGTATTTTAGCCGATGCATCTGCGTGCAAAAGCAATTTTCTTTTAAGTTTTCTCCCTTATATCTTTTGAAGCAATCAGTACAGTTGCTATTACCGCGTATTAAATAGTTTTCCCGTGCGAAGCTTTCGCAGTGCAATATTTAAGATTATTTAAGGGGTTAAAAATGCGTATTCCTTCCCCTCCCTCTACTCTACCAACACCACCTATAAAGAAAGCCTTGAAATAAAAAAACGGAAATCGTGTGACGTAATTCCGTTTGGGCCGACAACGTGATTCTACAACGTGCTTCAACGTGGAGAACCTCTACAGCAGTGTCTGGAAATCTTACATGCCTGAAAATCTTGTATTTAATTCGTCGATTTCATCGTCAGTATATCATCATAGAGAGAGACAAAATGCCTCAAAAATGTAGCGTTCCAAACTGTAACGGGAATTATTTAAATGGACCGAAAGTTAGTGTTTTCTCTTTCCCAAGTAACGATGAACAAAGATTAAAATGGATAAGAGCTATTCATCGGGAGGATTTTGTTCCTACACAAAACTCTAAGGTATGTATAATGTTTGCTTAATTAATTCAGTAGGTCTTTATCGAGATAGTTAGAAATAGGCTCGTATTCGGGATTTTTAAAGAGAGTTTTTTTGATTTTTTTAAAGAGGGGGTGTTCTATAGTATACTTTACAATTTTAATACCTTTCACCCTTATGGATACAACTTTGCCTATTTTATAACATAATACAATTAAAATCATCAATAATGCGTCTATTTTAACATTAACACCCGAATGATCGTTTCGATTTTCATCATTTTCCAAGGTCAAATTTTATAATGTAGGCTAATTTCTTTTTGTGGTTATCATGCATATTCTAAATTAATTGCCTTCCAGGTGTGTGAACTTCATTTTAAAGATCATGAGATTGAAAGATCTTCAAGTATGTACGATGAAAAGAACGGGAAATTAATAACTGCACCTTTGTCCAAGCCTAGATTGATAAAAGGTTAGTTCTGTATTTTATGGCATTTTCATTATGTATTTTGTAAAGGAATATTTGCTTAATGCAGCATTTTGAAAATTCTAGATGCAATTCCATCACAGTTCCCAAACTGCCCTCAGTATCTGTCTGGTGCCACTGCTGCCATCCGAGAAGCTCCAGAAGACAGGAGGGCAAGAGTGGAGAACCAGTGTTTAGTGAGTGCCATTGCAGACAGTTTACGAACATTTAAAGAACATCAGGAAGCGGTTACATTTAAAAATTTTGAGGAGTTAAAGTTGAAAGT
>JAHWFO010052114.1:561557-577965 GCA_023313115.1 Rhysida immarginata | reverse complement strand
TGAATGAATATAACATAAATTTATTAATAGTCGAAATCGGCTAAAAAGTATCTGCTTTTCGTGGACCCATTAAAGTTCATTGGAACTTTCAATGCTAAAATATGGCGTGTAATATATCAAAAGACTTGGAATGATGTGCCATGAATGAATATAACATAAATTTATTAATAATCGAAGTAAGGTAAAAGATACCTGCTTTTCGTGGACCCATTATGTTTCATTGGAACCTTCAATGCTAAAATATGGCATGTAATATATCAAAAGACTTGTAATGTTGTTCCATGAATGAACGTTACGTAAAATTAATGATAGTCGAAATCGGTTCAAGGGAACCTGCTTTTCGTGGACCCATTGTGGTTCATTGGAACTTTCAATGCTAAAATATGGCATGTAATATATTAAACGACTTGGAAAAATGTGCCATGAATGAATATAACATAAATTTAATAATAGACGAAATCGGCTAAAAAGTATCTGCTTTTCGTGGACCCATTAAAGTTCATTGGAACTTTCAATGCTAAAATATGGCATGTAATATATCAAACGATTGGAATGATGTGCCAGGAATAAACTTAACGTAAAATTAATGATAGTTGAAATTGGTTCAAAGGCACCTGCATCTCGTGGACCCATTATTGTTCATTGGGAATTTCAAAGCTAAAATTTGCCATTTAATTCATCAAACGACTTAAAATGAAGTGTCATGAATGAATATAACGAAAAATAATGATAGTCGAAATTGGTTTCAAGGAAGCTGGTTTTTGTGGAACCACTATTGTTCATTAGAACTTTCAATGATAAAATATAGCATGTAATATATATCAAACAGCTTGCAATGACGTGTCATGAATAAATATAAGGTAAAATTAATGATAATTGAAATTGGTTCTATGATTTGTGTTTTAATGATACCATTATCAAACTATTGGAAACTTTCACTGCTAAGATATAGCATGTAACTACTTACACCTTATATTATTAATAGTTAGTTTGAGTTAGTCAAATGTTAACAATAGCTAGTAGCTACTCATCCCTTCAATGATACATGCTTACGCAGAAATGCGTTGGCAATTGTTATTGAAGAAAGATTATTTAATAGGAATGCTAATAAATTAAAGGATTTGTATATGTTCTAATCTATAGAGAAATGCTACTTTCTCCATTTAACTTTCAGTTTTATACAGTCTGAACTATACGTTTCCCTTAGAAGTACGCCTTGCTTAGCAACCATAGGCTTAATTAGCAACCTCATCTAATTCATAACAATGAAAGGCTTCTTCAGAGATCAAATGCTTTCTTTTTCGTTCTCGGTATTTCTTTAAAATCCTATCGGTCCTGGGCATTTCGTTTGCCTGACTTGTTCATTAGTTTTAATTGTTAATTTTTGTTGGTATCTTCTTCATTTATTTATTCTGAAGATGAGCAGCTGGTCTGCTCGAAAACGTTAAGTTTTTGTAAGTCTCATTGGCATATCATGTTAAGGCATTTTGTCTACCAAATTTTTTTTTATTTGGAGAAATTTTAATTTCATCATGGTGTAAAGGATTTTCCGTCAGTGTCAGCAGTTCCGTTCATAATTTTTCATCTTTTTTTTGGATTTTGCATTAATTCTGTGTGGTGTCTTCTACGAACGTTTTCAAATGCTATCCATCGCACCAGTCAGCCCTTTTCATCAAGGAAAACTTTTCATCATAAGAATTTCATCCTAGAAGATGCTCATTGTAAAATACATCATTCAACTTGCTCAAGTTGTTTGTATTTTAACCTTATTTTATGCAATCTTCAGGCCACTGAGTTTAGACTTTTAAATGTATATTTCCTATTCTATCATTAGTATCATGCATTAATTTCATGTTTTTAAATTGTTGTTCAATCCGTGTGTTTTATTGGCATAGTTTATTGGCATAGTTCATTGATTTATATTGATAGTGGGGTTTTTTTGAACTTAATTTCATTAATTGGAAACCTTTTTGCTGAAATTTTAAAATTCTTTGAAATCAGATTTTTATATTTTTGATTGTTACATTTAGGTCAGGGGGTTGGCGGGCTGTTGTTCTTCATGGTAGATCCTTCTATCATTACATATTTCTTTTTGTTGTTAGGTTAATTTTTGTGTTGGGTCAATAAACAATTTTTCATATTTATATTAGGAGGAATTCTATATATTTGTATTTAATCTATTCCCAACGTTTTAAATCTTAAACAATATCCTTCACTCCGAGTAATGTCGTGCCTTTGGTGATAAGCGACAGAGTGACAACGCAAGGCCAGATGTCGCCATAGCAGTCAAGGAAAAAATCGCTATGTACGGTTGGGAAATCGTAGACCATGCACCATGCAGTATAGATCGAGCCCCCTCGGATTACCACCTCTTTGCTGGCCAGCACTTCTCGTCTGATAGTGAATTGCAACATGCTGTGTAGCAGTGGTTACAACATCAGCTGACAACATTTTATGCAGCTGGCATATCCCAACTTGGGTCACGGTGGGAAAAATGCATTGCCATCGATGCTGGATATAAGGGTGTCTAAAAATCTGGTAACATGGCAGATATCTCAAAGCTGCCAGGTAGGCGAGATCTGATGATGGTGGTTTATAGGTAATAGGGGGGTTGGGAATTCATTGCTACACTTAAATTTGATTTTGATTCCTAAATTTAAGATCATCCATCTGCTAACTCGAAAACTATTAAAGATGGAGAAAACTTTTCGATTGTTACCCTGTGTAGCAACACCACATTAGTCTAAACACCGTTTTAAATCACACCTTTCCCCTTGAGAGATTTTGAGAAAATGGGCGAGAAAGAGTCACTCAAGGTCAGGTTGGGCTGGAGAGATTGGCTGCGGTTTCTAACACATTTGAATTGCAGAGAAGCACACCGTTGGGAAGGCTCATTAAATGATTGGGTGACATGGTAGGTAGAAGATGTTGAGAAAATTTAATTGGTTATTTTTTTATTATAGTATGTTGGTAATAAGTATTTTCTTTGACGGTGTTCCCGAAATATTTTATTATTCTATTGGAATTACTTGATTGATTTAAAATTTGAATACGTTAATAGCATACAGTACAGTACATGCATATGATTAAAGAGACTGTACTTAAAAAACAGATTCGTTATTTTGTGGCCATTTTTCGATTTTGCTCTGCCTTGTTTGAACGTTAATATTGGCTATTCGTCAGACCTTTTTCATTATTTTTACCACTATATCACAATTTTCTCAAGATGAGATGGTAGACATGATTTTCTGTTACGGAGCAAGCCAAGAAAATGCAGTGGAAGCATGTAGACTGTATGCTGGGAGATATCCGACTTGTCGCCACCCATCAAGAAATGTATTGTGGCGTATTGTACAAGGGTCCGTGACACAGGTAGTGTCACACAATGTTCTCGTTAAAGTTGATCAAGGACAGTAGCAGAATATGACATCACTATAACTGACCTTGCTGCATTAGCTGCTAGTCCACACACCAATGTTCGAGCAATTGTAGGAGACATTGGATGGTGCAAAAGCTCTGCATAGAATGTTCTCCACACAAAAATTTCATCCATTCCATGTTCATTGCCATCAAGCTCTCTCACAATGTGACGGCGATAGATGAATGGAGCACTGTAACTGGCTCCTCTGTCAATTGATGATGATCCGCAGTTCACATCCAAAATAATTTGGTCTGATGAGGCACAGTTTTCAAGGAATGGGACGCTTAACGGACATAACTTTCATTATTGGGCAGACAGCAATCCATGCTAGTTACAGGAAGTTTCGCATCAAGAAAATTGGCGAGTTAAGGTGTGGTGCGGAATGTACAACACCAAACGTGATTGGGCCCGTATTCTATGACTAACTCTCACAGGACTATGGTATAGAGACCTGATTCTCAATGGTGTTGTGTTCTATTTTCTTGATGAACTGCCCCTATCAGAACTGTCAACATGTTGGTTTCAGCAAGATGGAGCACCACCACACATTACAACTACTACCAGGCAATGGCTGTATCCCTAACATTTCCATCACGTTAGATTAGTAGATATGCACCAGAACTTTGGCCGCCACGATCGCCAGAACTCACACCATTAGAGTTCTTCCTCCGGGGTTATGTGAACAACAAAGTTTACGACACACGACCACCAAAAGCAGCTGACCTTCAAGAAAGGATGAGCAGAAATCGATTGAGACACATGCTCATATGTGCCTTGCAGCTGATAGCCAGCACATAGAACACTTTCTCGATTAGGAAAAAAATCTTTCGCTAAGATTTAAACGAATTAAATAAATTTTCTCAACATTTACTATCTACCATGACACCCAATCACTTAATGAGCCGGGGCACTCCTGCAATTTCGACTCTCCGAGTTTTCGACGGTGGTCACTGACACTCACTCACGCCACTAGCGATCTGCTCACTCCACTAGCGATCGGAAGTAACTGCCCCTGGTGCTGTCGGTTACCTGACACCCCTCACTACTTCACCCTGTCGGTGGAACCGGTCTGCGCGCTCTCCCCTATTCAGGAAAAATCAGTCTTGAAACTTTGTGAACGCACCTTGTAAATATATTCTCATCGCTATACATATATCGGCCTCCCCTGGCCATTATCCCTCCTTTTGTTCCTACAAATCCACTATACTCTTAGAGCTACAAATGACGGGTAAATTTCTAATTTTAATAGATTTTAATAGTGATTTTAACAAACCCTCATCCTCTTTATATTTACTCCTTGATCCTGTTATCCACTCTGCCCTTATTACTACTACCCATTTCTTTCCCACTATTCTTTACAATATCATACTTTTTCAGCAATAGACTCTTGTTTCTCCAACCTAACTTCAGTCCTCCTTAGTGAAACATAGATGTCTCAATCTTTTATCATTTCCCCCTATTTACTATATTTAGTACCTCTATCCCCTCCTCCCTCAGTATTTATTCTGTTCAAACTCGCATGATTTCTTCTAATCGTATTTCTATCTTAAATTCTTTTCTCTATTTATCACATTGACCTTTTATCTTGTTAAACAATACCAATATTAACTTAACATCCCAACATTTCTTAACTTATTTGAAGAAACTTATTTCTTATTTCTTAACTTATTTGGCTAGGTCTGCTATCTGACCCGAAAATCCAACAGGATAAAGTCTAAGCACAACACTATCAATAACTCTTGGATAACTCTTCAAATTCTCCTTTTGTTTCTACAAAGAAGAATCTTTTATATTTAAAGTTGCGGCGTAACCCCACTCCTTTAGAAACTCGTATTTTCCAAAACTTTGTCAAAACTTTTAAATTAATATCTCTAAAGAAAAATATTGCAGTAACTTATTCATTAAATTGCAATCTAATAAATCTAAATGGCATCTTCAAAAGATTATTCCATTGTTCAAACCCCTCTCCTTCCCCCTTTTCTAAGCATGAGGAAATCAATACATAATGCTTAACCGATTTTTTACATACGCTTCTTCCTCCCTCTTTTTCTACGAATAATAACTGTCTAACTTACTCCTATGACGTTTCGCATAATTCTCATAGGTTTCTTGTAATCCCTACTACGCCTGAAGACATCAGCAACATCATTTCTCAACTTTAATCTTCTGTTCCCAATCCCTTTGATTTCCGATCTGACATAATTAGGGTAAGTGGCCTAATATGGGCTACTGTTTAAATGAGCCTATGCTATTTAGTGTAACCACTTTCAGGTCTCCCCACCTGTAGGAATGCATAGTATATTTTCTGAGTAACCATATGTAAGTCCGGAATCAATAAAAAACATTTATTACAAGTAAACTAACAGAGAATAAAAACCATTGAAAGTGCCCATATTAGGAACATCTGTTCATAATATGGGCTATCACATGTTCCTAATATGGGTACTCTTATGTTAGGAATACAATTTCATAATAAACACTGACACTGTAAGTAGTTATTGGCCCTTGTTCTAGTCGCACGTGAAAGATCCCTCTGGGTCCCCGGCACAGGCACTGTGAACCCACTTCAGTCACATCTGACATCTCACCCGCGTCTCCCCGTTTCGATCGTCAGAAAAAGGCCCTGCGCAGATGAGACATTCCACATCACCATGGGCCGGGGGGAACACTCTTTTTCTTCCCATAGAGTCTTCTGGAGGGGATTCCATAGACTTGGCATACCGCTGAAGAGTTGCCCGTGGAACACAGTACAACTTCAAAGTACCCATTTTTCCGTTTCGAATTGCAAGAACAGCTGCCTTCATGGCAGATTGGTTCCAAGATATCCTCTTAGGTTTCGAAAGCGATATCTGTGAAATGAAAGCAAGAATTAGCCTTCTAAAAATCGTGCAATTTGATTAACTCATCATTTCTATTGCAACTACCTTAATATTATTATTGTTAGCCCGTATATTTTTTTTATTATGATTCCAATATCAAATACGAACCTTCAATATACGCGGTTCCTAAAACGGGCTAGCCCATAATAGGACTCACCCTAGTAGCCCATATTAAGCATGTCTCATCCACATGTTTAGAACGCAATTTTTTCCAACCCCAACGTCGATGAGCACCAAAGTTAATCGCGTGGCATTAACTACGTTTTTTAGTTCATCCATGTCACGTTTACGTTTTCTAGAATAAGTTTCATATAACAAAAACTTTGGACCTACCTTTTTTTCAATGTTTGCTTGTAGCATAACTCGCTGCGTAGCTACAGACTTGAATTTTCACACAACCACGTGTTCTCGTAAACTTTTTCACCTCTACCAATTGTGGATACATGGCAGCACCAGATTGACGAAAAAATGATGTAGCCCATATTAAGAACTAGCACATTTTAGGACACTTTACCCTATATCACTCAAACATTCTATCACCGTGCCATTAGCTCAAAATTTCAACCTCTCGGTAAAATCTGAAACGTACGCGTCTATCCTTAAATTATCTGGATTTTCTAGAATAACCTCCATTTTTAAGAAAGGTGGTCCTAAAACTCATATTCAAATTAATGTCCGATTTCTGCCTTCCCTATATTCGCCAATATCTTTGAAAAGTTATTCTCTTTAAGACTATCTCAATATGTTTATTCTTTTAACTTAATCAGTATCAATCAACATGGATTCGTCCCTAACAGGAATGTAGAAACTGCCTGCTACAAACTGAATTTGCTTCCGCTGAAATGACGTGTAATAAATTTGTAGCTGCATTTTTCATCGATTACTCTAAGCAATTCGATTCAATCCCTATTCGTTTACTTCTGCACAAACTATCATTTTTACAATATAGCTGTGTTCCTTTATCCTAGCTTTCTGCTCTCAAGATATTTCATCTACAACTCTGGTATGGAACCAAGGACTTCCGGAAAGTTCTATATTATCCCCTCTTTAATGTAATCTGTTTATCAATGACCTTCCACAATTATCTGTTTCATTCGAAATAATTCTTTACAAAGACGATGCTACTCTTCTATCATCTGATGTCGATATTTCCGTCTTTCTATCTGACCTTAATTTGGCCTTAGTTAATCTAAAATGTTTAGAACGACGAGAACTCGTTAACAGTTAACTCTGCTAAAACGAATGAAAATGCAGGTGGAAATCCGCGTCATTTTTCTCGAACCAGTCCAACACCAATCGTGCACGGTGACAGGGAGCATTGTCCTGCTGAAACTGTCCGTCACAACCAGGGAACACAGTCATCATGAACGGGTGCACCTGATCGGCAACAATGTTCAGGTAGAATGTCGCATGCAGGGAGGTGTCTACGGATATCAGAGGACCCTGTGTGTTCCAAGAGAAGACACCTCAGACCAGCACTCCATCTCCACGCGCCTGTACGCTTGTCTGCTGACAGGATGGGTCCATGGCCTCGTGCTATCTGCACCAGAAGTGCAGTCTGCCGTCCGCATGTTGAAGCAGGAACCAGCGATTCGTCGGACCAGGCACCTTCTTCCACTCATCCAGTGTCCAGGCGCACTTTCCTATTTTGCGGTGACAGCGACGGTACCCGTGATGGTCGCCTGTTATTAAACCCAGCTCGGTGCAAGATGCGCCGCACTGTGTGCTCCGAAATGAGTTGGGATGTTGCCTCATTGAACTGCGCTACTATTTGTTAGGTTCTTTCGCCCTGTTGCTGTGGATGATTCGTGCCAATCGCCGTTGACCTCGTTCATCCACGGCCTTGTTTCGTCCGGAGTTGTGTTTGTTGGAGCTTGTTTTTTGGCATAACTGTCATTCACAGAATACCCTTGACACTGTTGCACGGGAAAACCCGAGGAGGTTCGTGCTTTGCGTAATGCTTAACTGCGCATGTCGAGCTCCAACGATCATGCCTCGTTCAAAGTCGGTCAAATTCTTTGGATTTACTCATATTCAGTCCACTTCTGCAGCTGAATGCAACCTGTGATCGACAATCGACAATTGATCAGTGTAGTGCGAGTGGTCCAGGAGCCTTTAGCTCACTTTACACGCTCGCCCAAAAAGTAAACTAAATGAGGTACACTGAAGTAGAAAAGAAGCCTGATGAACCTCTAAGTCTTCCAGAATAGAGTCCCTTCATGGTAAAGACGAGAGTCAGATTGTGGATTGACGAATAGCGAGTCCGAAAAACTAGGATCTAGCAGATCCAGTAGTTGGGGAACGCGGCCTTGTTAATGTTCTCGAAATTGACATCCAAGATATGACGGGGTCTTCGAAACCTGAGGGAACCCCTGATAGTGAGTGATTGGTCCAGAATACCAGCAACTAAGATATTTTGATGATGTTCCATCTTGGGGAGCATGTTCCTGAGAAGTGTTTGAACATAGGAACCAATATGGGTCAACCCCAGATCTTCATAGATAGAGAGATTGTAGGCAACTCTTCTGTCTAGTTGAGCAATGGACCAGAGGGTAACATTTTTGGAAGGTCTGAAGGTCTTTCCATCTCGATTTGCAAATGGAAGCCCAAGCAGGCATACCGTGAAGTAAAATGGCACGAATCACTACCTTGTATAACAAGAGTTTGCTGTCCACTCCTAGAGCGCTGTTTCGCCCCAGTAGCGCGATGAGACTAAACTTCGCTTTCTTAGCCTTGTTAAGCGAATATTGGACATGGCCGTTCCATTTGAGCTTGGAATCAATCACAACTCCGAGGTACTTATAATTTTTAACCCATTCAAGCTTCCTACCATGTAGGATGAGGGGCTTTGGAGGGTTTTTGCGTTTGCGTGTGATGAACATGGTTTTACACTTGTTAACATTCAGCTGTAAGCGCCACTTAAGAGAACCAGCTCTCACACCGGTGTAAAGCTTTTTGCAGACGGCTGATGACGTGGATTGGATTACGTGCCCAGGTCACGATAGACCCGTTGTCTGCAAACCAGTAAAGATTGCACTTTGTAAACTTAGGAAAGGGGGGATAAAGAAATTGAACAACGCAGGACCCAAGACAGAGCCTTGGGGAACACCAGCATTAACATCAGAAGGGTCAAACAAGGAGTCACCAACCTTAACACAGAAGGTCCTGTTTGTCAGAAAGGAGCGAACCAAGATCATCATGGAAGCCACGAGTAATCATTTTATAGATGAGTCCAGCATGCCAGACTTGATCAAAGGCCTTTTGAACGTCAAGAAAGACGATACCAGCAAATATAGAAATATTGAGAGGACCGTTCAAATCAGCAACAAGCCTCCATACCTGGAGCTGACAGGAGTGAGCTGTGTGGAAGCCGAATTGCTCTTCACTAATAAGGTTGTTTGCCTCGCAGAAGTCGTTGAACCTCTTGAGAATAGTTCGCTCAAAGACCTTGGAGAGCACTGGCAGTAAGCTAATGGGCCTGTAGCTGATGGAAGTGCAGGATCAAGTCCCGGCTTGGGAATAGTGAGGATGATTGAGTCCTTCCAGGCGCTAGGTAAGTGACCGTTTAGCCAGCAGTCATTCATGATCCTGGTGATAATGCAAACAACATTAAGAGGCAAATTCTTCAGAGCACTGTTGGTGATGGTGTTGATGCCGGCTGCTTTTTTGTTTTTCAGGTGCTTAATGGTGTTCAAAATCTCAGAGGTGCCAAAGATATTAGGATGAATAAGAGCGCGTTGAGAGAAGCCAAACTTGTCACATACTTTCTTGACTTCACCAGTAATATTACCCAGACAGTCCTCCTTGGGCGTATTGAATTGACTTTTCAATGAGTCAGCGATGAGTTAAGTCTTGTCCTGGTCACTGCTAAAAAAATCACCGCTTTCTGTAAGTAGAGGAGGTAGTTCAATGGCCCTGTTTCTTTTAAGGGCCCTGACAGTATTCCAAAGAGAATTGTCTTGGACGGACAGACTCTTGATTTTGTCATTCCACCTTTGATTCCGTAAGTCCTGGATCTGCTCGCTGACCTTCCGCGATAGCCTGTTGTATTTCGTCTTGAAATGAGGGAGCCTGGTACGTTGCCACAGTCTTCTGTAAGTATTTTTTCCCTGAAAAGTCTGCTTGATGAGGGGATGAAGCTCAAGATGGTCTGGCCGCTTGTAGTCAACTGGAGAAGCACTAGCATCGGAAGCCATGAGAATGGTGCAAGTGACATTTTTGACATTTTCGTCGATGTCATTGCTGCTGTCTGGTTCCTGATATGGAATGCTACTATCTTTGAAAGTTCCCTAAACAATTTCCAGTCCTGTTTGTAACGAAGATTTACCCTTAGATCGATATTTATCTCCTCGAAATTTAAAGCAACAGGGAGGTGGTCAGATGATAAGACATTCACTGTGTATATGTTGTATGGTTTGAAAAACCCCTTGAGGACAGTTATGTCAAGCACATCACTAACAGGTGAGTGATCACAGTAGTATGTATCTTCAAGGGGACCGACGATAGATGTGTCAATCTGGTCTAACATGTATCTATAGAGTACTGAGGCGCTCTGATTTGTGCATCTAGAATTCCAGTGAGGGTGCTTCGCATTGAAATCACCTGCCATAACAACTGGAATGGGTCCGGACAAAAGCTCATCGAGGTCGTGAGGGTCGAGTTTGTGCCCTGGAGGGTAATATACGGAAGTAAACTTGATCTCACCAACGTCAACATCTTTAAGGATAATGGATACTGCTTCTGTTTTCACTAAATCTGGAGTGACGATCTTAGTATGATCAATGTTTTTTCTAATAATAGCTGCCCCTCCAGAGCCTGGATCAGTAGCTTTTTTAGGGGTCCTAACCTGGCAGGGTGAAAGATCTGCTTTGCTTGAGGTGAGTCTCGCACTAAAAGGCTATGTCGATATTCCAACTTGTGAGGAAATCATAGAACTCATGACACTCGCATTCCAGATAGTGCATCGTAGTTTTCCTTGCTTTAGTACTTTATACGGATGTCTAACCATGATTATTTCCTGCTCTCAACTGGAGTAATCTGTGGCAAATCGTTGCCACTTTCTTTCAGCATATTCATTAATTTACCCAGAAATCTTTGAATTTTAGCCAGTTCTATGTGGTCAACAGCTCCCTTACCAACTGAAGCAGAGGCAACGGAAGCGAAAGATCTACATTCAACTACCTTAGAATTTCTATTCCTATTGACTTGTGGGTATTTGGGGCATTTTGTATAGCTGCTTGTGTACTGGCCTTCACAGCGAATACATTTAGGCGGGTCTTTACATTTTATATTCGTACAGTTCAACGTGGTGACTCGGTGCAACCCTGACACACGTGCCCAAAACGTAAGCAATTGTAACATTGCAATGGCTTTTTGTTACCCCTAAATAATTCAACTGCTACAGCAAGTGGACCGATACGTCTCAGTTTAGGAAAGAATTATTATGTTCAGTGTTTTGGAGGTGGACTAGAACCATTGGCATCTCGACAGCCCCGTTTGCTTTTTTAAGCCTAATTGCTTTGTCCGGGAAGTAGTTGGCACTTCTGAGGTCTTCAGAGAAATCTTCGAGGTCATATGTTTTGTTAACGTTACGAACAACGTATTTCAGTAGATTTTCAGATTTTAGTTGGTGGTGTTGGATTTTAAGAACATCATTCCTTTTGATTCCAGAAACTAGAGTTTTGTGCGTTTCTTCGTCATGACATTTGACCTTAATGGTGTCTGAACGACCCGTGTGAGCAGTAATTTTATCCAGAACCACGTGATTTTTAATCTCGTCTAGAATTTCCTTGATTGGCTTCCCGTGATGACGAATAATAATCGGAGGAATATAAACAGCTTCCTTTCCATGTACGGCATTGCTTTGGGAATGACTAAGCATAGCTTTGTTACCTCGTAGGAACACAGAGACACTATCGTCGATATTAACAGTGGCCTGGATGTTGTCTATCCTAACACCACCTTTGTTCCTTTTATTCTGCAAATACGCCAGCCACCTCCATCACTGTCAGCAGAATCATTTTCATGCCTTCTTTTGTCGCACGCTCGTAATGAGGCGTTTCCTTCGTTGGTCCCTTCCAGGCAAGTAGAAATGTTTTCAGGATTTGCCACTATCATGGGTGAATCAGAAGTACTAGGAGAGCCCATAAAGTCCTTGATAATATTGCCAATGTTAGCGAGGCCATTGGCAGTCTCTAAACTTGCACTTTGAACATCCTTTTTTAAATTATCAATTTTACTACCAAGTTCCTTGGACAGTGCTTCCACCCTTGATTCTAACTCTGTATATATGTTGTTTAGTTCAGTACGTAATGCCTCAAGTTGTCCGTTAATAATAATGTCAAATGCCAGAAATCTCGGATCCTTACACGCATCTTTGTAGGCCAGTTCACAAGGTAACACTTTACCCTCAGCATACTTAACAGTACATGAAGATGAAGATTTTGACGCAGCGCCTGATGTCATCATGAAGCAGGTGTGGTGCGCGGTTTTGCTGTCCTTAGAAGGACGCACCTACTCAGAACGACACAGTTTAAAAGATATAAAAAGTCCTACCTTGCACTTCGATCAAATGCATCCCTTTTATATACCGCTTGGGCCTGTTCCATTGTTGGTGTGTCACTGGGAGGCCGATCCGTTTTCCGTAAAAGATGTCTAATAAATTGGTCGTTCAGTGTATCCCATCTATGTATTAGATCAACTTAACACAATTATGTTCGTTTATTTTTAAAACCATTAAATTCTTACTAACTTTCTCTATACCAATATTCATTCAGCAATATCATGATGGACACAATTATTCTACATGAAATGCCAGTGAAATTTATGTACCTATAATCCGTCATAATTATCGAAATCGTTGTACAGGGTTTACCAAATTGATGTTTACACTGTTTGAAACGTTATAACTCAGCAACGAAATGAGATAGGAATATAAGATTTTTGTATTTTATTCCTTAAACTTCCTTAAGCCCGTACATGTTCAAAATATCCACCTTCTGCTCCAGTATACTCCCAACACCGACGTCGAACAGGGCAACATACCCACTGGATTGACCTCCCAAAATTCAATGAACACTGGATTTGGAGATACCAATTTCACGAGAGCATTGCCTTACGGACTTCTTTTGGGATCCAGCAAAAACCTCTATGACAGAACTTCAAATTCTCTCGTTATCAGTGGAATTTCTTTCTTCCCCACCGATTTCTCAACACATCTTTCAACGTTCTTTCGGCTGCGAACTTGACTCAGGTTTTGTTATTGTTACCCTTGTTGGCAGTGGTGTACCAAATTAAACTCTCCAACGTCGTTGAACCTCAACAACATTCTCCAGTTTCCAAACACTACAGTATTCCCTTTCGTTCATCGAAAGCAAGTATCACCGCCATTTTGGTTTATAAACAAATGAACAGCAATGAAAATGTCGCAATTTGGACTATCATTAATTTTACGTCATATTCATTCATGACATATCATTCCAAGTCGTTTGATATATTACATGCCATATTTTAGGATTGAAAGTTCCAATGAACCATCATGGTTCCACTAAACCAGGTTCCTTGAAACCAATTTGGATTATCATGAATTTTACGTTATAATCATTCATGGCACCTTATTCCAAATCGTTTGATATAATACATGCCATATTTTGGTATTGAAAGTTCCAATGAACCATAATGGTTCCACTAAACCAGGTTCCTTGAAACCAATTTGGACTATCATTAATTTTACGTCATATTCATTCATGACACATCATTCCAAGTCATTTGATATATTACATGCCATATTTTAGCATTGAAAGTTCCAATTAACCATCATGGTTCCACTAAACCAGCTTCCTTGAAACCAATTTGGGTTATCATTAATTTTACGTCATATTCATTCATGACATATCATTCCAAGTCTTTTGATATATTACATGCCATATTTTAGGATTGAAAGTTCCAATGAACCATCATGGTTCCACTAAACCAGGTTCCTTGAAACCAATTTGGATTATCATGAATTTTACGTTATAATCATTCATGGCACCTTATTCCAAATCGTTTGATATATTACATGCCATATTTTGGTATTGAAAGTTCCAATGAACCATAATGGTTCCACTAAGCCAGTTTCCTTGAAACCAATTTGGACTATCATTACTTTTATGTGATATTCATTTATGATACATCATCACAATTTGTTTGATATATTACATGCCATATCTTATCATTGAAAATTTTTGAAGGTGTCATAAAGGTACCATTAGTGCACGTGCCAATGTTTCGATTGCAACAATTTTCAAAATGGTTCATTTACTGAACCATATTTATTGGCCGAAATAGTAATTTATATTCGCTTGTATCTCGTCATTAAGATTTGTTTGACATATTACTTAATATATCTGTCCATTGAAAAATGCTAGGTGGGGTCGTGATGGTACCATTTGTGGACGTGCTAATGAACCGATTTAGATAAAATTTATGATTTTTTCATGGCATGTACCATATTCATCGACTGACGAAAATAGTAATGAATAACCGCATCTATCTCGTCATTACGATTTGTTTGATATATTACTCAATATTTCTTCCCATTGAAAATTGCTGGGCGGGAAAATAGAGGTACCATTTGTGCACGTGCCAATAAACCGATTTAGAAAATATTTGTAACTGGTTCGTGCCATGAACCATATTCATCGACTGACGAAGACAGATTTTGAAAATCTTTTATAACCTCGGAGGAGTTTGAGTTACAGACAGACAGACGGACAGACAGATAGACAGACACGTTTCCCCACACAGAGAGCATAAAGCACCTTTCGGTACTAAATAAAATTGCATTATTGCATAATACATAATTTATTTCGAAAATTTTTATTATTTATTTCATAATATGAACAAATATTCGCTATTTACTGACGGCCATGAAAAACATCTGGAAGTATAGGGGAGAGGGATTGATGACGTCATATGAGCGAAAGGAGTCTCCATTCCTGCAGTTATTACCGCTAAAGCCTCATTAATTCAACCGAGGTCAATCTGAGTTCAACACGAAAAAATTTCTCGGGAAAAATGTATCAGTGTCACGGTGTGAAATAAGCAAAATGAGTAGGCGCAGTGGAAAATTTTATACACGCAACAGGGAACGGTAATTAGCAATAACAAGTAACATTTATTAAAATGATGGAAAAGTCAATTCAAAGAACAGAAATAAAATGCAAAATCTTAGCCTAGATTGAATTGGTTGTAAATTATAATTAAAGCAAAACACTACCAGTATCAACTTGTCTTAAGTTTGTAAATATAAGATCTATATTAAATAACAGCTTAACTATGCCTATATGAAAAGATATGAATCAGTAAAATGGCAAAGCTGAACTTAGCTTATGTATCAACTCACAAAAATTACAAAAAGTGATAGAGCCTTATCATCTAGACAAAATTAAGCATAGCACCAGCATAGCTAACACACAACATATGCTTTATATAAAAATAACCTGGCCAACTGGCCTATCAAAGTTCAAGTCCAGTAATATCGATCACTCCTTAAAACACTAATGTTTAACCGAAAATCTAAAGACACAAAACCAAACTGTTCTTTTACACTTTGAACCCTACATTGGGTTCGTTCACGCTCGCCGCCTCCTTAAAACAGTCATAATAAGGCTAACTATTATTTTATAGCGTGAATATTGTAGAATCAGTAAGTCTTAAGTTGAGAAGAAACAAAACAAGTCTTAGTCCATGAAACAGTCACAATTTAAAGATAAGTATAAAGCCAACAATAAATAGTATACGTTACAAATAACGAGGTACGGCAACAGGGTACAAAAAATTCGCCGTAAATACCTAACAATTAGATATTCTAGAATTACCTCGCCAGGTCGTAACACAAAAACTCTTATTGAGAAACACAGCTGGGCCTCGATATTATGCGAAAACCTCACGCACACACACACTAATTTTTAACTTAGGCGATTCACGATGCTGCATTTTTTTTTCCTTTCCTTCCGGTGAACTCTATGTGAAAAACAAAAAGGCCACGGAGAAAATTATATCACATTTGGCATCTATCTTTAAGAGAAGAAAAATGTCGTCGGTAAACAGGCCGCAAAGAAGCACG
>JAHWFO010052114.1:541668-561547 GCA_023313115.1 Rhysida immarginata | reverse complement strand
CTGCTTCTGATTGGCTCCCGAGTGTCGCAGTGGTTGACGTAACTGCCGTCGTCTCTCGTCGCCCGATTTCGTACGATGGAAAATACGTGTTCGGTAACGACGACTGACGTCACCGGAATTCACGGTGTTAATTGAATTCCGTGACAATCAGCCTTGCAGTCTCTATGATCTCTTTCTTGTCAACTAAGTAGTTTCCCAAAAGAGCAAAATCAACGGCAACTATAAAGATTCAACCAGAC
Source organism: Rhysida immarginata (assembly GCA_023313115.1). Lineage (NCBI taxonomy): Eukaryota > Metazoa > Arthropoda > Chilopoda > Scolopendromorpha > Scolopendridae > Rhysida > Rhysida immarginata. The sequence goes on along the minus strand of JAHWFO010052114.1, from coordinate 561,308 downwards.
TCATTTTCAAGGCAATTCAATTGTTGAATCAATAGGATAAAGAAGGGCGGAGGGCACTGGTGATGATTCCGTTGCTCTGAACTAAAATTATAAAAAATTAATACCTATTAACTTCCTACAAGTACTGCCTTTTTATTTTTTCTGGGAATTTTTTCAGACTTATTTTGCTGTAAACATCTTTTTTTTAAAATCTCTCATAAAAATCTCAATTTACACAGAGCTGTTCATTAGTGATATCGAAAAACGACCTGCTCTTTATTGATTTCAAGTTAAAAGAAGAATCAGAAAAAAACTTAGACAAATTATGAACACAAATATGCAAACAGTTTATTCAGGAATTAGAATGAGATAGGCTATATAGAATTTTTTTGTTTTATATTTTTTAACTACAGGAAATTCGTTTCGCGTAACTTTTTTTTCCCTTACACGATGTAGGCACGTGTTTGTATATGTGATAAGGAAAAAGTATAGTAGTTTCATTGAGGTTATATACTGGGTGTTTCAAAATTATGTACAATAAATTTAGTGACATATTCTTCAGGTCAAAAGAAGACGAAAATGTTCTATAGCACTTTGTCTGGAAACGATTTATTTACGCGATACAGCCAAATAAACCCGTGGCTCCAAATTACAGGAATTGTTCAAAGTGCCCGCCACCAGCTCGCACGCACGCTTCAGCTCGTTGCATGAGCGACCGTCTGATGTCATGGAAGAGTTCGTCGCCAGTATTACGAACGGTTTGGCATGCATTTTCAATTCGTTGTCGCAGATGCATAATGTTAGGAACTTCTGTGCTGTAGACGATCGTTTTCACATGACCCCACAGAAAAAAGTCCAAGGGATTAAGGTCGGGTGATCTTGCAGGCCAGGCTACCGGTCCACCTCGACCTATCCACCAATTCGTGTATGCAGCATTAAGGTGTGCTCGCACAACATGGCTGAAATGTGCTGGAGCGCCATCATGCATGAACCACATGTTAGATCTTATCAAAAGAGGAACATCTTCCAGTAATTCTGGCAATGCATTCTGCAGAAGCAAAAGATACGTTCGCCCAGTCAATCGTGGCGGCAACACATAAGGGCCAATTAAGTTATTTCCGACAATTCCACACCAAATGTTCACGGAGAAACGCTCCTGATGCGCTCGAGCTCTGGTAACATACGGGTTAGCATCTGACCAATGGTGCTGGTTGTGAGAATTTACGATTCCTGTCCGGGTGAAGGTTGCTTCGTCCGTGAAAAGTATGTGGCTGAGAAAACTAGTGTCTGCAGCATGACGACATTGTATCCATTGGCAAAATCGTTGTCGGTGTGGATTGGGTTCAGTGCCTGAACCAGTTGCAGGTGGTATGGATACAAAAGCTGACGGTGAAGAATGCGCCAAACAGATGAGTGCGGAATGTGTACCATGGATGAAATACGACGGGTGCTTGTCTGTGGTTCATCATGTACGTATGATGTCAATTATCACATCCTCCTCATCCGGAGAATGTGCTACAGGCCGCCCTTGTCCTGTTTGACGGCCAAAGGAACCACGCTCCCTCAAATGTCTGTCGACAGATACAAATGTTCGGTTATTTGGCAAACGTCTATTCGGAAAGCGTTCTTGGTAGAGTCTTCTTGCTTCCACAGCATTTCCGTCCGCAAGACCATACATTAGGTGCATGTCAGTGTATTCTGCACTGGAATGCGTGTACATGACTTTTTTTTTACGTAAATCGTAATGCGTATGCCAAAGCACGCAAACGTTCTGAAATCGATATTCCTAGTGGATGTACAGTAGTGAAACTACAGTAATGGAAACAACCGTACACAACTAATGGAACAACCCTAAAGTAGGTTTAAATGGAACAAACCACTCAACCTAGTGTTGGGTCGAAACGCTGGAACTGCTAAAATATCCTCCGCTAACTACCGTGCTTCCCTACTGTATGATAATGGATTACTCGCAAACAAATCGTTTCCAGACAAAGTGCTATAGAACATTTTCGTCTTCTTTTTACCTGAAGTATATGTCACTAAATTTATTGTACATAATTTTGAAACACCCTGTATATCAGTTCGTTAGAGGAGGGGCGCAGTCCCTCAGTTTTTAAAAAATAAATTCAAATAAATTCTTTCCCTGGTCGCATAATCAATCATCGCGCGATGTGCAGAAGTGAACATTAACCAATATTTATAATTAGATATATTTATGGGCACAGGTTCATCCCGATCGTAAGAGAAAATGACACGGGTGTGAGAAACATATGCGGGTGGAGAGCGAAATCACTACAACCAAGTAAATACATAAAAGAAAGTTATAAACACATTAAGAATGTATAAACTGACGATTCAATAATAAGGCATGTTAACAAACCAATCGACAATTGAATAAATATGTAAATATGAATTGATTTAACGATTTATATGTGTTCCTTATATATAATTGTCACACATTGGGAAAGATATAAATATAAACAAAAGTGAACAATGAAAAACAAGATGAGAAGGCCAAGGCCACAGTTCATGTAAAAATAGCTCACTTTTTAAATCTTGTAACTTTTACTTGAGCATTTGAAACCGACACACCCACATTAATCAAATAATGAAAAATAAACTAAAATTCAAGTTTGTTGCAAATTTGAACCCAAATAACGCTAGTGCAATTAGAAACATTTCAATGTAAGTGGATCTCATTTTTTTGTTTGGATTTTCCAAAATGAAGGATAGAAAATAACCGAAAAAAAAAACGATGATGAGTTATTCTATGTTAGATAACCAAGACGATTCTCCAGTGTGACATCATGCCCTAGCGGTGAATAGAGGCGAAGCTCAAACGACGTGAGTTTTGAAAACTGATGTTTGAAAAAAATATATTTAAAAACTACTTAAGTTTTAAAAATTTTATAAGTCGAATTAGAATTAGTTCATGGTCCTTTATGTTATAAAAAAATAAAAGTGATATGTCAATTTTCGTGTCAGTTGCCCTTTAATATATCTTCACATTGAAAATTGCTTGGCGGGAAAATAGCGGTGCCATTTGTGAATCGCTTTAGATAATATTTGTGACTGCTTTGTGCCATGAACCATATTGAACGACTGACGAAAACAGATTTTGAAAACCTCGGAGGAGAAGAGTTACGAAATGACAGACATACATGTTTCCTCACACTGATAGCGTGAAGCACCTTTCGATACTTAATAAACCATTAAGGAATGACATAACAAAGTACCGAAAGGTTAAACTAAACCATTCGCGGAACTATATTTTTAAACAATCTATATTAACATTGTTTCTAATGAACTATAAAGATACCATTACACCACTATACCAGATTCCGTGAAACCAATTTCGACTATCATTAATTTTACGTTATATTCATTCATGACACATCATTCCAAGTCATTTCATAATTTGCATGCCATATTTTAGCATTGTAATTCCAATGAACCATAAGGGTTCTACTAAACCAGATTCTTTGGAACAAATTTCTTCTATCATTAATTTTACATTATATTCATTCATGACACCTCATTCCAAGTCGTTTGAAATATTACAGGTATTTTAGCATTGAAAATTGAGCGTGTCTAAGGGTTAATGGTTCATTTCATCTGTACCTCATTTCCCTGATTATCCTTGACTTTCCCTGACATGCACGGTCTCATTTCTCTAACAAAATTGTAATTTTTTTTAAAAAAAATGTCTCTACAACTGCTTTTCAGACCAATTTTAATATTATTATTATTGTTGTTATTATTATTATTATTAGTTTTCACACTATATAAAATTAGTATTAGTACCAGTATTACGAGGCTTGTTCAAGAATTTTTGCCTCCTGGTCCGTAACTGGACAAATAAATGTAAGAATCAGATACAAAAATTCTTGAACAAGCCCTCGTATTACTACTACTACTACTAATAATAATAAAATTTGACAAATAATATTAAAATTTGAAGAACGGACTTACCTCCGCTGAATTTTTCACAATATGGACTATTCAAAATATGAACTGAAGACAGCACGACAATCGAGAAATGAATCTAATAGCACTCGACAATCGAACAGTGCAAATAAAACAAAACGAGTGGTCCGAAAGCAACCACGGGAAGTAACAACGGGAAGTACACTGAACAAGGCAAGAGGACAGATGAAACAGAGTTAAGTCATCCAGAGGATAAGATGGAGTCCTTTCCTGTCAGGACGATAGTGTTGATTGTTGATTGACGAAGGGACAAGGAACAAGAGGAGCTAGGAGATCTAGATTCGGGAAATATGGCCTTTTGGATGTCGTCGAAATTGATGTCCAGGATGTGACGCGGCCTGCGATGTCTAACAAGGCTTTTGAAGGTAAACGGATGCTCAAGAATACCTGCAACCAGAGGATTGGGATGGTCCTTCATCTTCGGAAGCAGCTTTTTCATCAATTCCTGGACGTGATCCCCAATGGGAGGTATCTCAAAATCGACGGCAATAGAGGTATTTGTTGCATCTCTCCTGTCAAGTTGGGCAATGGTCATGAAGGTAACGTTTTAAAAGTTTGGAGGTTCAGCCAATTGGACTTACATATTGTAACCCAGGCAGGCATACCATAAAGCAAGATGGTTCGGATTACCGTCCTGTACAGCAATAGTTTGCATTCCAATCCAAGCGCGCTGTTTCGCCCCAGAAGAGCTACCAGACTGAGTTTTGCCTTTTTTGCCTTGTTGAGGGCATAGGAGACATGGTCGCCCCAATTTAGCTTGGCATCTATTACGACTCCGGGGTATTTATAATGATTTACGCATTCGAGCCCTTTACCAGTAAGGAAGAGAGGACTCGAGGTTTTCCAAAGTTTCTTTGTAATATACATTGCCTTGCATTTGTCAATATTTAGATTCAGTCTCCACTTAGCAAACCATTTCTCGCACTTATGTAAGGCATTCTGCAATCGAGATATGCCATGAGCGGGAACGCGGTCAGTGGTCATGATGGACGCGTCGTCAGCGAACAGATACAGCTTGCATTTTGTAAATGTTGGGAAATCATGGATGAAAAAGTTGAAGAGTGCAAGGCCTAGGACAGAACCCTGGGGAACACCAGCTTTGACGTCACACGGGCTAGACATGGAGCAGACAGCCTTTACACGAAATATCTTGTTCGACAGAAAGGATCTGATCAAGACAATAAGATTTGGAGTTGGCAGGAGTGACCTGGGCGAAAGCCGAATTGCTCTTCACGAACAAGCAAAGGTAACAAGCTTATAGTCCTATAGCTGACGGGGTGAGCAGGGTTTAGACCAGTCTTCGGTATGGTAACGATAACAGACTCTTTCCACTTGACAGGAAAGTAACCATGTCTCCAGCAGTTATTCATGGCCCTGGTAATAGTCGCAACAACATTAGGAGGTAAGTTCTTGAGAGTGCTATTTGTGATGGAATCGATACCTGCTGCCTTCCTGCTTTTAAGATGCTTGATGACATCGGAGATTTCGTGAACACCAATAATATACTCACAAGTAGAAATACGATGAGTGAGCTCGTATGCGATACATCCATCGTTGACAAGACGAATATTTGGGAAATTATCTGGGTTGTCCTCACCAGGAGTGGTAAATTGTTTTACCAGGGATTCGGCGATCAGTTGAGCTTTACCTTGCTAACCCGTGACAGCATTGCCATTTGCAGTAAGCAGCGGTGGCAAGTTGATGGGTTTGTTTCCTTTTAGAGCCCTTACAGTGCCCCAGAGCGAGTTGTCCTGGACTGACAGGGACTTTAGCTTTTTGCTCCATCTTTGATTACGTAAAGATTTAACCTCTTCCTGGACCTTGCGAGCTAGCCTGTTGTATGTCGTCTTGAAGAAGGGAAGTCGTTTACGCTGCCATAACCTTCTATAGGAATTTCTTTTAAGTATGAGACGCCTGATGTGAGTAGGGAGGTCGAGATGTTCAGGACGCTTTCGATCAGTAGTGGAAGCACTGGAAGCTGCAGCATCATTGATAACACGAGTAATAGAACTGATATTTTATTGATATCCTCGTTGTCAATAACCTCCTTATATGGAATGCTGTTTTCTCTAAGGATATCCCTGAAGAGTTACCAGTCTTGTTTGGAGTGAAGCCCAATCTTAACATCGATGTTCAAGCCCTCAAATATAAGCATCACTGGACGGTGATCAGAGGATAAGTCGTCGACCGTGAATATATTATAGGGCTTGAAGAATCTTTTTATAACTACAACGTCCAGCACGTTGCTGACAGGAGACGGGTCGCAGTCGTACGTGTCATCAAGGAGTCTAGCAACAAAGGTGTCAATCTCGTTTAGAGTATATCCATAGAGGTTATTGCTATTTTGGTTGGAGCATTTGGAATTTCATGCAGGGTGCGTAGCATTAAAGTCTCCCGCCATAACCACTGGAACGGGCCCAGAGAGCAGCTCATCAAGCTCGCACGGTCCAAGCTTGTGCCTAGGTGAATTATACAGAGAGGTGAATTTAATTTCACCTGCGTCGGCGTCATTTTTAATCACGAAAACAGCTTACATTTCTACATAATTCGGAGTTACAGTCGCACTATGATCAATGCCACTTTTGACAACGATAGCTGCTCCACCAAATGCTTGACGGGCGTTGTTACCCAGATGTCGATCCTTTTGATAAACTTGATAACCCAGTAAGTTAAAAGCTTGAGTTGATTTCGGGTGCGTCTCACACATGAAAGCGATGTCAATATTCCAATTTTTGAGGAAATTGTCATATTCGATCCGCTTCTGATAGATTCCCCTGACGTTCCATATACTGCAACGAAGCTTTCCGTGGGTAATTGTTCTGTAGTGGTATCTGTCCATGGTCAGTTCTTGATTTCGTGGGACGCAACCTGTGGCAGTACGGTGCTACTTTCCTTAAAGAGGTTTAGAAGGCTACCCAGACACCTATAAATGCCTCGCATTTGGATTGGATCGACAGCATCTGAATAAGAAGAGCTGAATGCGACTGAAGCATAGGTTCGGCCATCAACCACTATGGTGCTTTTAATCCTTTTGACTTGGGGATATTGCGGACACTTGGTGTAACTTGAAGTATGCTGACCATCACAACGAATACATTTAGGGGGTTCTTTACCCTTTACATTGGTACAGTCCCTTGACTGATGGTCACCTGCGCACTTGTTACTTCTAGGCGATTGGGTGCAACCTTGGGAGACGTACCCAAAACGTATACAGTTGTAACACTGTAAGGAATTTTTGTAGCCTCTAAATAATTCTACAATAACAGCAAGAGGACCGACACGCTTTAAATTTACAAAGGACTTATTATGCTCAGTGTTTTGGAGTAGAGCCAACACCAGTGGCATTTCAATGGAACTGTTTGCTTTTTTCAACCTGATTGCCTTTTCTGGGTAATAATTTGCTTTCCTGAGGTCATCGCAAAAGTCTTCCAGATCATACGTTGTGTCAACATTTCGGACAACGTATTTCAGCAGCTTTTCTGATTTTAGCTATCGACAATCGAACAGTGAAGTGTACATTTGTTAGGATGGGACGAAACAAGCGCTTTCACAAAGCTCATCCGACCAGAAAAAACTCCAAATGAAATACACTGAGGTAGTCACCTTGTCTCTCTTCTTTTTCAGTTTACTTATCATGGTAGCGACCTCTCCAGCCTCGATGCTGTTCTTCGTTAAATGCTGTGTGACTTCATCAAAGTTGACAATACCTTTTTCCACATGCTGAGACATGATTTGCTCTTGGTCTTATCATTGGTAAGAATAACAAATAGAATTTCCAGTGAATCTGCAATGACTTGGGCTTTGTTCTGATGAATTTGCACAAAGTCACCCTGTGGTGTACGGAGTGGAGGAAGCGTAACATTCTTCTTCGTCTGTAAAGCTCTGACCATACTCCAAATGGAATTGTCGTGAGGCAACATGCTTTTGAGTTTTTTATTCCATCAAGTGTCGCGAAGCTCTTTTACCTTCACTTGAACTCTTCGCACTAACCTGTTGTACGTGGGTTTGAGCCAAGGTTCACGATAGCGTTGCCATAGTCTGCGGGTCTTGTTTCTTTCAGCAATTAGGCGTTGGATTCCAGGATTGTGTTGGATTCGATGAGAAGGTTTATTCTCTGATGGATACTTACTAGTTTCTATGGCTTTGTTAATACATCTGGTGATGTCATCAACAAGTTGATCGATGCCTTCTGTACAGTAGGCAACGTCAGGATGGTAGCCATAATCCTTAAGAATATCTTTGTAGAGCTTCTAGTCTTGATGATGTACGAGTTCCTCTCGGAAATTTATGTCAACGTTGTCAAATTTCAAAGCCACAGGCTTGTGGTCAGAGGAAAGGTATCGTGAAGATATTGTAGGGTTTGAAGAAATCCTTCAAGAGTGAGATGTTCAAAACGTCATTACTAGGGGAGTGGTCGCAGTAGCAGTTGTCCTCCACAGGTCCAGCAGCGATAATATCATCTCTACCTTGTATGTACCTATAGAGAATCATGCCGTTGTAATTCTGCGTTCTGGAGTTCGAAGGTATCAAAGAGGAAATCAAGGACTCTGGTAGGGTTGTCATTTAAAAGATAACCGAACTGAAGGAAGAATTTGGAAAATGCTCCGGGACTCCAAAGGCAGGTAACTCCAAGGAAGATACAACTGTTGATAACAGCAAGGTAAGTTATGTTTTTAATAACATTGCCTGTGCTAAAAGTTTAGAGTCAATGGATATAATTGAAAATAGTGACTGCTCGACAAACGGTGGCTATAAGAGAAGTCACTCTGATGGAACCGATGTAGAAGTGAATAGCAGTCCCTGGATTGGTGTTGCTAATAAAAAATTCAGAAAAGGCAAGAGGATCGATAACCTAATGACATCTCCAGAGTAAACGAAGAAGTCGTCAGCGCGACTAGAATGAGGAATCCGAAGAATGTACAAGGCCGCTCGGCTAATACAGACCATGGGATCACAATGAGGTATGTACCGCCAATTATCGTGCGGACTCATGGCGTCCCGTTTAAGACGATTTTAACTGAGCTCGATAAGCATGTTCCAGTGGAAAAGATCATCGTTCATACGGACAGAGCTGAAACCGTCAAAGTTAAATATGAAGATAAAGAAACACACAACAGGTTAGTCTCTGGAATTAAGTCTGATAATATTATAAAAATTCAGCATCATCAACTGACGTCGGAGAAGGTCTTGAAATACGTAATTCGTAATGTTACGTATACCCAATAATGATAGTGGGTATTACGTATGACCTCGGTGACTTCCAAGAAGACCTGAAAAGAGCCAACTACTTCCCGAAAAAAGTTATTGGATTGAGGAAAGCCAAATGATCCATTGATATACCGATGGTTTTGGTTCTACTCCCGAACACCGAACACAACCAGCCATTGAAAAACATAACACGTATTGGGCCGCTTGCAGTTTCAGTGGAGGCCTTTCGAGGGAACAAGAAGCCACTATAGTGTTACAACTGCCTGCGCTTCGAAACACGTATCCATGGGCTGCACGGAAGGTCCTCGTTGTAATAAATGTGCTGAGGGGCACCAGTCAAGAGATTGCCCTTAGATCAAAGGACAAGACCCCCCAAAGTGCATTAAATGTGGTGGACAGCACACATCAAGCTACACGAAATGTCCAAAATACCCCCAGGTTCAAAGGATGTCTAGTTCTCAGGTGACAGCAGGCAAATCCTATGCCGCCGCTGTGTCTACGCCGGAAGATAAAGACCTCAACATCAACCAGACTAACCAGGTATGTATAAACAATTAGGACGTATCTTTCATCTGTGTTCTAATGTAGGCAAAAGTTACCCACAGTTGAGTGGGCTCCTTACGACCAACTAATTTTAGTATGGCTCCAGAACGTAATAATGTAATCAACAAAGGTGAACTTCGGTGCGTGATATGGAACGCTAGGGGCATTCCCCAAAAGCGTTTCACAACTGTCTGATAAAGCAAGAAATCGACGTTGCTTTACTCTGTGAAACTCACCTCAAACCAAGCCAAGACTTCAAACCAAGCTACCTGGCTATTGTGTGTACTGTAAGGATTGAATGGCTTCAAATGCTGCAAGATGTGCGTCTGGAGGCGCTGCGATCATCATTAAGAAGGGATTTCAACACCAAGATTTAGTATCCTAGTCTTGTGCAGGTATGGAATCGGCTTCCATCATTATCAGTGACGTCTTCTGTGGTGAAGTGAAGTTCGTGGCGCTCTACAATTCACCTAAACATTATTTTGATATTTGCGAGCTTGATGAACACTTCAGTGGTGACACTCCAGTCGTCCTGGCTGGTGACCTAAATGCCAAACATTCAAGCTGGAACTCCAGAACGCAAAATTACAACGGCATGATTCTCTATAGGTATATACAAGGTAGAGAAGATATCATCGCTGCTGGACCTGTGGAGGACAACTGCTACTGCGACCACTCCCCTAGTAATGACGTTTTGAACATCTCGCTCTTGAAGGGTTTCTTCAAACCGTACAATATCTTCACGATTGATGACCTTTCTTCTGACCACAAGCCTGTGGCGTTGAAATTTGACAATGTTGACATAAATTTCCGAGTAAAACTCGTACATCATCAGGACTAGAAGCTCAACAAAGATATTCTTAAGGACTATGGCTACCATCCTGACGTTGCTTACTGTACAGAGGAAATCGATCAACTTGTTGATGACATCACCAGATGTATTAACAGTGCCATAGAAGCTAGTAAGTATCCATCGGAGAATAAACCTTCTCATCGAATCCAACTCACTTCTGGAATCCAACGCCTAATTGCTGAAAGAAACAAGACCCGCAGACTATGGCAACGCAATCGTGAACCTTGGCTCAAACCCAAGTACAACATGTTAGTGCGAAGAGTTCAAGTAGAGATAAAAGAGCTTCGCGACACTAAATGGAATGAAAAACTCAAAAGCATGTTGGCGCGCGACAATTCCATTTGGAGTATGGTCAGAGCTTTACAGACGAAGAAGAATGTTACGCTTCCTCCACTCAGTACACCACAGGGTGACTTTGTGCAAATTGATCAGAACAAGGCCCAAGTCATTGCAGATTCACTGGAAATGCAGTTTGTTAATCTTACCAACGATAAGCCCGAGAGCCAAATCATGTCTCAGTTAATGTATTTTTAACTTTGATGAAGTCCCACAGCATTTAACGAAGAACAGCATCGAGGCTGAAGAGGCCGCCACGATGATAAGTAAACTGAAAAAGAAGAAGGCTCCAGGAAGAGACAAGGTGTGTAATAACGCCCTTATAAATAACCCGAAGAACTTTATTGACTATCTCACTAATATCATTAACGTCTGCTGGAAATTTTCTTACTTCCCTGTGGCTTAGAAGCAATCTATTGTGTTGAGTATCCCCAAGCAGGGGCAAAATTCTGCAATTCCGGCGAGTTACCGACCTATTAGCCTGCTACCCACGATGTCCAATGTGTTGGAGAAAACGATTCTCGTCAAATTCCAAGACCACTGTTTAGCAAATGACCTTTTTCGGGAAGAGCAGTTTGGCTTTTGTGCTGCCCACTCTTGTCTGAGGCAGATATGGAGGCTCGTTGAAGACATGAGCACCCCCCTGAACTTCTCCAGGTACTGCGGGGTGGTATTTCTCGATGTCAGTAAAGCTTTTGACCAGGTGTGACATGAGGGCCTTGTCTACAAAATGATCAGAGACGGGTTCCCTGCCGATTTGATTTTGTTGGTGAAATCCTTTCTTGACGGCAGATCCTATCATCCAAAGTTGGAGAAAATCTTTCCATGGCGCATGTTGTAAAGGCTGGTGTCCCTCAGGGTTTTGTCCTCGGGCCTGTGTTATTCACTTACTTTGTACATGATTTCCCGAAACCCGATAATTGTAATCTGTATTTTTATGCGGATGTTTCTGTCATTTTGACTTGGGCACACGGCTATCACTCGGCTGCAGTGCGCCTTGAAGCAGTTCTAAAACTGATTTAACTGCTGGAAGTTGAAATTTAACGTCGGAAAGTGCAAGGCTTTGTACATATATAGGAAGCTAAAGCGTCCTCCAGATTCTCTTGTTCTGTTCAATAAGAAACTGGACTAGGTGAACAACTACAAGTATCTGGGAGTTATCATAGACTCAAGACTCTCATGGAACCGGCGTATGTCCTATGCTCTGAACAAAGCAATGAGGGTTAAGTACAGTATCATAGCGCTCATAGGTCGCAATAGTGCCCTCAACATTGACAACAAGCTACTTCTGTACAAATCGATTATCCGGACCAAACTCCTTTATGGCATGCTTGTGTGGGCGACTATCTGTAAAACCAGTGGAGTGAACTACAGTCATTCCAGAATGTTACCCTGAGGACCATTGCTCAGCTGGACATAATGACGGTGAAAAACCAATTTATCCACATGGATTTTTAACATGGCCCATATCGGAAAATTTATACAGGATCTCCTTTTGATTATGATACAGAAGATGAAGACTCACGACAATAAACTTGTGAATGGAATACTGAAGAACTCATTGAATATGAACTGGCATACGAAGTACCCATTCCATGCGACAATCGACAATCGAACAGTGCAGGGAAAACGAGACGAGTGGTCCGAAAGCAACGCTTTCACTGCCATACTCATCCAGGAAGTAACCAGGGGAAGTGCACTGAATTAGGCAAGAAGCCAAATGAAACCTAGTTAAGTCATCCAGAGGATGAGATGGAGTCCCTTGCTATAAGGACGATAGAGTTGATTGTTGATTGACGAGGGGCACGACGAGCTATGAGATCCAGTATTCAGGAAAGATGGCCTTTTGGATGTCGTCGAAATTGATGTCCAGAACGTTTCGAGGCCTGCGATGCCTGAGGAAAGTTCTAAACGTGAGTGGGTGTTCCAGAATATCTGCAACCAGAGGATTTGGATGGTCCTTGATCTTCGGAAGCAACTTCAACAGCGACTCCTGTACATAGCTACCAATTGGAGATATATGGAAATCTTCAGCAATAGAAATATTTGTTGCGACTCTCCTGTCAAGTTGGGCGATAGTCCTCAGAGTAACGTTTTGGAAGGTTTGGAGATCCTTCCATCTGGATTTGCATATTGTAGCCCAGGCAGGCATACCATAAAGAAGAATGACTCGTATAACCATCTTGTAAAGCAAAAGTTTGGTATCCACTCCAAGGGCGCTGTTTCGTCCCAGAAGGGCAGCAAGAACTGAACTTCGCCTTCATGGCTCTATTTATCGCATAGGAGACGTGGTCTCCCCAATTTAGCCTGGCATCTACAACCACACCGAGGTATTTATAATTTTTTACCCACTCGAGCTCTTTACCAGAAAGGAAGAGGAAACTCGGGGGTTTTCGAAGTTTCTTCGTAATGAACATCGCCTTGCACTTGTCAACGTTTAAGTCGAGTCTCCACTTTGCAAACCATTTCTCGCACAGATGTAAGGCCTTTTGTAACCGTGATATGACATGAGCGGGATTTCGGTCAGTAGTCATGATGGCCGCGTCGTCAGCGAACAGATATAGCTTGCACTTAGTAAAAGTTGGGAAGTCATGGATGAAAAAGTTGAACAGTGCAGGGCCCAGGACAGAACCCTGCGGATCACCAGCATTGACGTCACAAGGATTAGACATGGAGCAGCCGACCTTGACACGAAATGTCCTGTTTGCCAGAAAGGAACTAATCAAGGTAATGAGTTCTTCTGAAAAACCGCAAGTAATCATCTTGTATATGAGGCCGTTGTGCCAAACTTGATCAAAAGCTTTACGGACATCCAAAATGACAAGACCACCATACTTGGCACAGTTAAGAGGAGTATTTAGATCTGCAACAAGACGCCAGATCTGAAGTTGGCAGGAGCGACCTGGGCGAAAGCCAAATTGCTCATCACGAACGAGATTGTTTGCTACACAGAATTCGTCAAACCTCTTCAGAATGATGCGTTCGAAAACTTTTGACAGCACAGGTAGCAAGCTTATGGGTCTGTAGCTGACAGCAAGAGCAGGGTTTAGACCAGGCTTTTGTATGATAACTATGACGGACTCTTTCCATTGGTCGGGGAAGTAACCATGTCTCCAGCAGTCATTCATGGCTTTGGTAATGAACCAGACAATATTAGAAGGCAAGTTCTTGAGCGCACTATTAGTAATGGAATCAATACCTGCTGCTTTCTTGGGCACTAATGACTTCCTCAGAGGTGGGAACACGATGAATGTACTGGTAAGCGATACACCCATCCTTAACTATCTGAGTGTTTTGGAGGCTGTCCAAGTTTGTCTCATCAGGCGTGGTAAATTGACTTTTCAGGGAATCAGCGATCAATTGTTCCTTATCCCCGTCGCTGGTGACAACGTTGCCATTGCCTGCAAGCAGTGGCGGCAATTGAATTGGTCTGTTACCCTTTAAGGCTCTCACAGTTCCCCAGAGCGAGTTGTCCTGGACAGTCAAGGATTTCAGTTTATCGTTCCACCTTTGATTTCGTAGTGCTTTAATCTCCTCCTGCACCTTGCGAGAAAGCCGGTTGTACTGTCTTGAAGAAGGGAAGTCGCTTACGCTGCCATAATCTTCTGTAAGAGTTCCTTTCGAGAATAAGGCGCCTGATATAAGGAGGCAGGTCAAGGTGTTCAGGACGCTTACGATCGATAGTAGCGGTACTGGAAGTAGTGGTATCGTTGACAACACGGGTGATTGCATTAATATTACTATTGATATCCTCCTTATCAATAACCTCCTTGTAAGGAATGCTATTTTCTCTGAGAATATCCCTAACGAGCTTCCAGTCCTGTTTAGTGCGGAGCACAATCTTCTTATCGATGTTTAAACCCTCAAAAATAAGCATCACTGGTGATCAGAGGATAAGTCGTCAACTGTGAACATATTATAGGGCTTGAGGAAACCTTTAAAAACTGCAATATCCAGCACGTCGCTAACAGGAGAGTGGTCGCAGTAGTATGTGTCATCAAGGGGACCAGCAACGAAGGTGTCAATCTCGTTTAACGTGTATCCATACAATATATTGCCGTTTTGATTGGGGCATTTGGAGTTCCACGCATGTTGCTTAGCATTCAAGTCGCCCCCAATAACAACCGGAATGGACCCAGACAGCAGCTCGTCAAGTTCACAAGGATCAAGCTTGTGCTTAGGTGGGTTATATAAACAGATAAACTTGATTTCACCTGCGTCCACATCGTTTATAATCACGGAGACTGCTTCCATTCCCACAAAGTCTAGAGTGATAGACTCACGATGATCAATGCCGTCCTTTACAATTATCGCTGCTCCGCCAAAAGCGTGGCTGGAATTATTACCCAGTGGCCGATCCTTGCGATAAACACTGTATCCAGGTAAGGTGAAGACTTGAGTAGATTTCAGGTGCGTCTCGCACACGAAGGCGACATCGACATTCCAATTTGTAAGGAAATTGTAAAACTCGATGCGCTTGCGAGCGATTCCCCTCGCATTCCAAATATTGCAACGGAGTTTTCCTTGATTAACGATCTTGTATGGGTGTCTGTCCATGGTCATTTGCTAGATTTGAGAGAGGCAGTCTGTGGCACTGTTTTTCCACTTTCCTTGTAGTGATTCAGCAAATTTCCTAGAAACCTGTAGATATCACGCAATTGATTGTGGTCGACCGTACGTGTATCACTAGTATCAGTAGAATTGGATGCGACCGAAGCATAGGATTTTCCCTCTACCACTTTTGTGCTTTTGATCCTCTTGACTTGTGGATATTTGGGACACTTGGTGTAGCTAGAGGTGTGCTGACCGGAACAACGTATACATTTTGGGGGGTCTTTGCCTTTTATGTTAGTACAATCCCTCGACTGATGGTCGCCAGCGCACTTATTACATCGAGGCGACTCGGTACAACCTTGGGACACGTGGCCTAATCGTAAACAGTTATAGCACTGTAAGTGCCTTTTGTTGCCTCTAAATAAAACTTGGGCAAGTAAAACTCCATAGAACTGTACGTTCTGCATTGCTTAAAAGTGTCTTTCCCCTCCCCCCTGCCTTTTGAATGAGCTAATACAGAGTTCCCACGTTCTGGTAAGTCAGGGAAATGAAAAGTTGTCAGGGAAAGTCAGGGAAAAAGGACTTTTGTGTAAAATTCAGCGGAAAACAGCGGATTTTTTTCTGAAATCCAGCGGAGGCGCCAGCAGAAGACTTCATAATTGTAAGTAGACTTCACGGTTTTTAGGTTTATATTATCTCTCAATTAACTTTGTTTTTCATTTAGTCAGTCATTTCATTTATTAATTTCGATATGGTTAAATATCGTAATTATTATTATTATTATTAATTATTTTATTTTATGCTGCGAATTATTTTATAAAAGTCTGTGCTTATTTTACTTTATGCGCGAAGTTTATGTTTATTAGCGCTAGCACCCTGTGTGTAAGAATGCCTCCAGTCAAAGACAAAGTTCAAAACTACAAACAAAGATACGTGAAATCGTGGGAGAGGATCCGAGAATTATAAGGTATTCAATTCGTTCTATTCATTCCTGTATTCCTTTAATCGTATAACTTAAATCGAATAATTTAGATAAAAAAAAATTCTTTTGACTGGATAGCTCCTAATCCATCAGGTTCACCCTACCACGCATACTGTTGGTACTGTAAGTGCCAGCTTCTTGCCCGCAAATCGGATATGATTCAGCATGCAAATTCCAAAAAACACCTGGCGAAAGTGGACATGGAAAAATCTGCAGAAACATGCAAACAACTGCCGTTTGCAACAAGGTATTCTGCAAAAGAGAAAGAAGCTGAATTGAAATTAAGCGTTTTCATAGCCGAACATACATCAATTCACACGTTGAATCATATATGTGAGTTACTGCCATGTATCGATCCGAAATCTGACGTACTGGGGCAATTAAATCTCCATAGAAATAAGTGTTCTGCATTGCTTAAAAATGTTATTTCCCCCTGTGTTTTGAATGAGCTAATAGATGACATAGGTGATGGTCTTTTTTCTGCCATTGTTGATGAAAGCACCGATATATCAGCATTAAAGTTAATGTGCGTGATGTTAAAATATTTTTCTGAAAGCAAGCAGAAGATTGTAACCACATTTTTTCAACTAATTCAGTTGTGTGGTGGAGATGCTGCATCAATTACTGATTCATTTAAAAATCACTTAGCAGATATGGATTGAAAATTCAAAATCTTGTTGGTGTTGACAATGCAAATGTAATGACTGGTAGTCATCATTCATTTGTGGTACTGCTTAAGAATGAATTGCCTCATTTAATTGTGGTCAGATGTGTCTGTCATTCACTGCACCTTTGTGCTGAAAAGGCATGTGAAAAGGTTCTATCAGGAAAATTAGAATTCCGAGTTCGAGAGGCACACAACTGGTTTTCATTTAGCACAAAAAGATCTCATGGATATATCGGAAATTGTTTGCAGCAATAAATGAGAACATGACACCCAAGAAAATTGCTAAACTCAGCAGTACACGTTGGCTTGCAAGAAGGGAAGCAGTTACGACTATCATAGATCAATGGGACGAACTACACATGCTTTTTCAATTGGCGAGAGTTCAGGACGGCTGCCATGCTGCACATACTCTGTGTAACATCATGGGTTGCTTGCCATGTAAGTTGTATATGATAGTTTTGCGAAATGTTCTGAAAGATGTTTGCCGGGTGAATAAACTTTTTCAGAGTGACCATGCTGATTCACAGAAATTATTCGAAGACCTATTTCTTTTGTACAAGCAGCTGTTGCAGAGAATTGTTGTTTCATCTAGGCTGAACAGAGTAGCAGATGATAGACTGCTATCATTTGAATTTTAAAATTTTTTGATGCATTCGTCTGCTATATATTTCGGTTATGAATTCAACCTTGCGGCATCAAATGTTCGCCTTGAAGATTTAACAAATGTGAGAACCAGATTTCGAGATTTTTTAAAAGAACTGTGTAGGGAAATTCAGCAAAGACTGCCTGAAAATCTTTCACTGCTACAACAGTCATCAATATTAAGCCCACGTATTGCTTGCTCGTACGTCAAACCTCCAATCACCAGTTTGGCAAAACTGGTAACATCAGATCCTGGTAAAATATCTGATATACAACGTGGAAAATTTACCAAGTAAAAGATGGAACCATGCTACTTCACTAGAAACATTTTGGGGTGAAGTTAACAGTGATCGTGACGCAAGTAATAAAAGATTTGGACGCGTTGCCGATTTACCATTAAAATTTATAGTGCTACCAACTCCCAATGCCACATTAGAAAGAGTTTTTTCCCAGTTTGGGATAATTAAAAGCAAGCTCTGTAGCCGTCTGTCTGTCCAAATGGTAATTGCCATCATTAATGTAAGATATCATTTAAAGCGAAATGTTATGACGTGTGTAAACTTCAAACCCTCAGAAAATATGCTTATAAAATTTGATCAAAAAATGTATGAAGGAAGCGATTTTACAGAATATGAAGATATGTTAAATTCACTGGAAATACCTTTTGATTAATAAAAAGTGATTTTTTTAAGATGCGATAGTCTTTCTTTTTTTTAAAATGTCCAACGGAATTTTCGACCGTTTTTGTGTAAAAGTCAGTGGAAAACAGCGGATTATTATCTGAAATCCAGCGGAGGCGCCACCAGAAAGTCTGGCAAAACTGTTATCAAGCCTCCTCTTTGTGCTTGTTCTTGATGAGGAGCTATTGCCGCTGACCGCGCCCAGACCTGCAGAACCTTCTTTACAATCGTATGAAGCAATAGCGTTATCTACTAACATGGGGGAAACGGACGTAATGGGAGAGCCCATAAATTCTTTGATAACATTGCTAAGGTTGGCAATGCCGTTGGTAGTTTCCAAATTTGCACGCTTTACAACCTCTCTAAAACTAACAATATTTGTATTTACACAACTAATATCCTTAGACAGCGCTTCCACCCTTGATTCTAACTCTAGATATTTAATGTTTAGTTCAGTACGTAATGCATCAAGTTATCCGTTAACAATGTCAAATGCCAGAAATCTCGGATCCTTGCACGCATCTTTGTAGGCCAGTTCACATGGTAACAATTTACCATCACCAGTGTTTTTTCAAAGTACTCTAAAAATCGATATTTTCAAGAATTTATATCGGGTATTTCTAACGATACCAAATGGTATCGATACCTAGGGCATCGTCCTTTTGAAGGTATCGAATCGACGTGTAAAGAGTTCACAACTGACATTAGTATAATAGGCTCACAAGAAGAGTTCACGAGGAGGTAAAAGCACTTCGTAATGACAGATGGAATGATAAAGTTAAGAGTCTGTCGACCCACGATAACTCTATGTGGTGCATGGTTCGAGCCTTGCAAAACAAGAAAGCTATTAATATCCCATCTCTGTCAGCCCAAAATGGCAAATTCATCACGAATGATGATGATAAAGCGCAGCTTATTGCAAGCTCACTTTCAGAACAGTTTGTCACGCCTACTGATGGTCGGCAAATAGGACTTGATATGTCCGAGAAAGTAAAATCCTGCATAACTGGCTTCTATAATATTCACGGCAATGAATTCTCAAAACATAGCATTGATGTAAATGAAATCCAAAGCATCATTAAAAATTTAAAAACGAGAAAAGCTCCAGGTAAAGACTCTATTAAGAACAGTGCTTTAAAAAATTTACCTCAAAATACAATTAAAGATATTGCAAAAGTGATTAACGACTGCTGGAAGAACACTTACTTC